>CAEGAG010270411.1:0-15417 GCA_903067065.1 Brachyrhaphis terrabensis | reverse complement strand
TGCCGCGTCACAGGCACTGTTTGGAAAGAAAAGCTAAGGTATATTACTAAAACTTTGAAAACTCTTTCTGTGTACCGTCTGTATGTAGGCACATGCAGCTTATAGACAGGTGCGGCTTATGTATGTACAAAATGGGTTTTCCGTTAAGAATGCGCTGTGTGCGGCTTATAATCAGGTGCGCTCTATAGTCCGGAAAATACGGTAGACATTGTGGACAAGTCTAAATGTGATGTGGACTGATATGAACCTGGTGTAAACAAGTGTAACACTAGTGAAAACTGGTGTAAACTTATGGTAAACCTGGAGTAAACCAGGTTTAAACTGGTGTAAACCTGGTGTGAACCTGGTGTAACCCCTGTAAAACTGGTTTACAACGGTTTTAGTGTAAACTGCTGTAAACAAGAAAGGACATTTGGGACAGGTGCACTGATTATTGCAGATCAGGTTTCATTTTTTGTGTCTTGTTGAACTGAACTAGTGTTGTTGTGGACAATACCTGCAGACTGATGATGCAGTAAAAAAACATCCTAAAATAGATTCTCTTTCTGGTGTGTTTGCAGCTCCAGCGCTCTGCTGCAGCACGTCACCGCCATGCTGGAGTGCAGCGTGTCGGCTGTGGTTACTCTGCTGCTCACCGAACCTGTGGGAAAACTCAGTATCCGGTCCTGTCGAGTCCAGATGCTGTCCGACTGGTACACTATGCTGTACAACCCGAGCCCGGACTACGTCAACACGTTACACTGCACACAGGAGGCCGTCTACCCACTGTGAGAACACACACATAAAAACACACTGCTGGTTAGAAAAGGCAGATTAATTCATATTCAGCTTTCAGTTTTCTCAAACACGTGATCACCCAGGGTCAGGGTTAGAGTTGTCAGAGTTGATTTGAAGGTTTTTGTTCAATGTGGCAAAAGGTTTGGACACCCCTGCTCTTAACCCTGGCAGCTCACCACACTTGAGGCGTTCCTCAGGGATTAGGTCTTGATCCTTTTCTTCTTCTGTTTTAATGCAAAGTTAGTTTGAGCTTAAAAATCCGTCCTATTAAAACATTGAATTGATCATCTCATTCTGAGTCTTTAAATCTGTTTGTGTTGCTGTTTTTGCTCAGCTACACCATAGTGCTAATCTACTACGCCTTCTGCCTGGTCATGATGATGATGCTGCGCCCCCTGCTGGTGAAGAAGATTGCGTGTGGCCTTGGGAAGACGGACCGCTTCCGGAGCATCTACGCCGCTCTCTACTTCTTCCCAATCGTCACGGTGCTGCAGGCAGTCGGCGGCGGTCTGCTGTGTGAGTGTTTTACTGTTACACAACAACAACGTTAACAGGATCTGAGGGTTTAAACGAGTTTCCTGTGTGGTGCAGATTACGCCTTTCCCTACATCATACTGGTCCTGTCTCTGGTCACACTGGCTGTTTACATGTCTGCTTCTGAGATTCAGGTAAGGTCTCACCTGTGCAGGTTAGGGCTGGGCTATTAATGGATTTTTGGTTTTGGAGAATCTAGATTTTTTTTTTACCAATGCATTTTTTGGGTTTCTACAATAGAGTTCTGGAGTCTCACTAAGAAAATTAAAAATAAATAAAATTATGAGAGTAAAATCAGAATGTTATGACTTAATTCTGAAAATATTATACTTTATTCTCGGAATTTTATTAAATTTTTTTAATTTATGACTTCACTTTCAAAATATTATGACCTTAAACTGATATTATTATGACTTCATGCACGCACAACTTTCTTCTCGTAATTTTATTACTTTTTTTCTTGTAACTTAATTTTACGATTTTTCTATCAATATGGCCGCCGTTTTGTTCGACAAGCGTATTTTACAGCTTCTATTTATTTGGACTTTGAATAGATGTCTACTCTATGAATAAATATAAGGACCAGGCTAAGTTTTATAATATCACAATAACACAGTCATGGTAACACAATATGTAAATAATCAAAATAATGTCAATATTAGTAGAATACACTCATAATATTAAGAGAATTATGAGAACCCCAACACAAAAAATTTAAATAAGAAACATTGTGAAATTATACTTTGGTATCATTCTTACAGATAATTAAATACTTAATATTTAAACACATCAGCATCAAATTTTTATCAATATAGCAAGGCTTTGAAATAACTATGTGATCACATAGGATCTTAATAACTATCTATGATCATTAAAACAGCTTTTTTCTCATAATTTTAAGATGTTCTGGTAAAATCATCTTAAAATTATGACATTATGACTACATTCTCGTAAATAAATAAACATTCTTACAGTCTGGCCCTAATACTCCATTGTACAGTTCACTGAAGGGATGATTTAAATAAGAACACTTATTTTCTGTCATTTCTATTTTCTTTTTTTTGTAATAGAAAGCAATTAAATCAGATCTGGCATGAGAAAATCTGATTCTTTTATTCATTTCAAGTGTTGTTAAAATGGATCAGCAGCATCAAAAACATCTTTAGATGGTAATAATTGTGTTTTCCCTGCAGTCCCTCCAGTCTCTTATCTCCAAGAAGAAGCGCCTGGTGGTTCTGTTCAGCCACTGGCTGCTCCACGGTTACGGGATCATCTCCATCTGCCTCCTGGATAAGCTGGAGCTGTCGCTGCCGCTGCTCGCTCTGGTTCCAGGACCCACATTGTTCTACATCGCTACGGCCAAGTTCACAGAGCCCACCCGCATCCTCTCCGAGGGCGGCAGCAGGCACTGAGCGCCACCTTCAGGACTGATTTCCATCCTCGCTGCGTATTTAAAGTTTAAACTCTGTCATAGTGTAAATGCTGCTCACATGAATCTGTAAATATTGACTTCTTATTCTTGTTGGGATTAAATGTAAACAAGTTTCATTGCTGTTCCTCCAAGTTCTGCTGCTCTTCTCTAAAGTTCCCTGTTTCTGTAAATATGTTTATTTGTAAATATCAGTGTATTTATGTTTGCTGGTTATAATTATACGTTTCACAAAAACAAAACTCTTTGTTGCAGTTTTGATTAGGTGATGTTCCGATCCAATCGTATGATCAGAAATCGGGCCCAATTGGATGATTTCAAACTCATTGGAATCGGGCGCTACATCCCGATCCTGCATAGAATATATATGTATGTTTATACCCAAATAGAAATAACCGTATCTACCGATATGTAGTGGTGCAGAGCCAGACTTTCTCAAAAGAGCACATGCGCGGCACTTTGCAGCAGTGACAGCTGCCGTAAAGTAAAGCGGAACACGGCATCAGCTTCAAGGTGTAACATTGTTGCTAACTTAAGTGTCGTTGTTGCTGTATTTAGCGACTTTCCTGACCTCTCTAGCATCCTTTCTTTCAAACAACCGACTAGCGATAAATCTAGAAACTTTATATGGTTTATTGGAAACTTTGGCCACCGATTTGCAGTTAGAGCGATTAGTGAGAGCGGCCGTTAGCTTAGCCAAACTCCGAAGCACTTGCGGTTTTTCTAAATTTTACTATAATCTGGTTAAAATTATTAAACCAACCTGAAGTAGATTAATGATCCACAGTCTAATATTCCACCAAAATCACTTAACACCTCTGTCATAATAAAGCAAGGGTTTCCAAAGTATAGTCCTGGGGCCATTTGTGGCCCTTTCATTTTTTTTTTGTGGCCGCCAACTGCAGTTCAAGAATGATACACTTTTGTCTATTAAACTTATTTTTAATGAGGGTAAAATTTAAAAGAATTAAATTACAAGTAACATTTCAGAAAGATATAGGAGTGTGTTTTAAGTCAAAAATTCCTTAATATTGATGAAAAAATACTAGTTCCATTGGCAGATTATTTCATTCACCTGGCAGATGAGTGAAATCATTTGCCAAAAGTGCTTTTTCAGCAATATAATTTTTTGAAATCCCACCTGTATGTATTAGTTTTTTGTATTTTCAGTTAAAAAAGGAGTAAATATATATCAAAAAGCTCAGAAGTTTTGAATAAAAATTTTTTAATTTTCTGAGTTTATTAAGTTGAATATTTTATGTAAGAAACCATCAACTAAAGTTATTTTCTGGGCTTCTTTCTTGTAATTTGAACACCCCACCAGTCAAGGCAGATGTCTACTTATACGTAACCTAATTCTGAGGTTTTCCTCCCCACTGTTGCCACATACTTTGAGGCAAGTCAGTGAAAATGTTTAAATATCAAACACAAAAGGTTCATAATCATCCTAAATGTGCTAAAATACAAATTCTAAAAAGTTTTCCAACATGCTTAGTTATATCCCTGATACAAGGGAGGGAAAAGTTAAACACAGTAATCATATTTAATTGTCTGTGCTTTTGGTTTCACCCTGTGGTTAGACAGCCGACGTTTAACCATATCAGCTGTCTAACCACAGGGTGAAACCCTGGTTCAGTGGACAGAGCGCACCAGAGGTGTGTAATCAACAAACCTTTTATTAAATTCACATTTTAAACCAACATTTCAGTGTCAGAAACACAATGTTCTCATGTAGGAGAAATAAACAGGTTTGTATCTTTAGTGTATTTCATCCAAATTGATGTTGAATCTGATTTTTATAACACTGCAAAAACACAAAAGTATTTTTGGTCTGGTATGTAGTGCAAATATCTTTGTACACTTTAAATACAACCAAACATCTTGCAAGTAACTTTTCAGCAAGATATAGGAGTTTGTTTTAAGTAAATAATTCCTTAGTATTTATTAAAAATAAGTAAAAATCTCACTTAAAACATGGGAATATGTCTCGTTATAGGTGAAAATCTGTCAGTGGAACAAGTACTTTTTTAGTAAATATTAAGGAATTACTGACTTAAAACAAGCTCCTATCTTGCTGAAAAGTTACTTGTAAGTCAGTACAGTTGAAATAAGACAAAACTAAGATATTTGAACTAAAAAAACTAGAACAAAATACTTGGTAAGAATTTATGTTTTTGCAGTAAATATAGCAGAAAGCCTCATTTAATCACATTCAATGTAGGTAAAGCTTGCAGACGGTGGTAAGATATGTTCAGTGACGCCTCAGTTTTAACTATTTGTAGTTTCCTCTGAACCAATAAACACAAACAAAGCCTCCTGAAAGCAACTTAGCTCCAACGTTTGAGTTTAAGCTGCTTATTTTATATCAGATATGTTTTTAAAGCAAAGATAAAAGACTGTATCCATGTGTGATCCTCATCAGAATCTACAAACAATCAACTGTTAGGAAAAAAAAACAATGACTCAGTGAGGCAAAACTGCTCAGTTGGTTTCTCCAATTATGAACAGAACCTGAAAAACCGGGATTGATGTGAGGCAGAACTGCATTCAGAACTAGAGAAGAGTTTATCTAGAACCGATTCGACTAAATGGAAGTTTACACACCATACACCACCATGATACGTTTCAACAAAAACACAAAATCTTACAAAATAATTTCATCTAATAGCTAATGAAAATATCTTAATATACTTGATATAAGAAAACTAAATCACAAACAACTTTTCAGGAAGAAATAGAAGCTTATTTTCAATCAATAATTTCTTAATATTGATTAAAAAAAATGCTAGTTCTACTGACAGATTATTTCACTCATAAGAGATAATCTACCAATTGAACTTTTTGATCAATATTAAAGAATTATTTACTTAAAACAATCTCCTATATCTTGCTAAACAGTTACTTATAAGTCAGTTTTGTCTTATTTCCAGTGTACAAAAATATTTGCACTAAAAACTGGACCCAAAATACCTGGTAAGATTTTGTGTTTCACAGTGAAGCTCCTGAACACAAACAGGCTTCTGTGAATCTATTGGATGGAGGATAATAGGGGCATCATGGTGAAACGTAAACTGGACCGAATATTTTCTGGAATACGCCGGAATGATCACTGGAAATCAGAAACGGAAGGTGACGGCAAATATTTTAAAAGCAAACCAGGTAACCAGTTTAGTCATTAAACAGAAAACAGGAAATGATCAGGATGTTTGGAGGAAATTATCATCTTTGGCTGTTAATGCACAGAGCTTCTATTGTTATAATTAACGCAAGAAATAACAGCTCCATTTGACTGTCCAGGGGGAAACCCAAACGTTCGCAGATGAGGGTTTATTTCCACCTTAAATAACTTCAAACTTCCATTAGCGATGCTCCACAAAACATCTGACTACGACCCGCAGTCAGCATAAAACCAGTCTGCACCGAAAGAACCCAACAGCTCCACTCGGATAATCACTTCTGGATGTAGATGATGATGATGCACAGAGTTCCCACCAACCCCAAAGCCTGGAAACCCAGGAACCATAGCAGAACCCAGAAGACCAGCACCACCACTGGCTCCACTGTCCGGTCCCCGAAGTAGACCTGGTTGAAGCCCACGCCCCGCAGGCACTTGTTGATCATCCCAAACAGAGTCCCCATCCTCTCGCAGTCGTCCAACTGAGGAGCTGGGACCGCCGGATCCTGGGATCGCTGCAGCACGGCTTCGTTTGGAGGGCGTGTTCGGGTCCGGCTGGGATCCATCTGCAGGGATAAAGTTTCATTTTGGTCTAATTTGTCCAGCTCCAGACACAACAATCATCAATTAATGGATAGATGTAGATTCAGCAGGGCCGGCCAAAACCTTTTTGGGGCCCTAAGAATATTTTCATTTGAGGCCCCTCTTACCAGCATTACGACAAGGCCATGTTAAGAAAAGAAAATAATACAATTAAAATAAAATAAACTGATATTATGAGAATAAATTCTAAATAATATTTTGTATATTATGACTTTATTCACGAAATATTATGACTTTATTTTTGTATTATTTCGATTTTATTCTCGTAATGACTATTTTTGTAATACTATAACTTTATTTTCAAACTATTGACTTTATTCCCATTATTTTGACTTTATTCTCATACAACTTTAGTCTCATATAAGTTCATTCTTTTCATATCATATATTCTTGTAATTTTACAATTTATTCTTGTAATTTAAATTTTTTATTTGTATGGCTCTAATATTATGGCTACTGTACCAGTATGTGTGTAACATACCTGCTATCATTAGCGTTATTTCTAATTAGAATACATTATATCAGTATTATTATGGCTCTTGGGGGACCCCTGGTGGTGTGGAGGCCCTAAGCAGCCCCTTAACTCTCATATGCCTTGGGCCGGTTCTGCAGTTCAGACACACACAGTGACCGGAACTGATTTGAGGTTCTGATCAGATGCGTGGTGTCAGACCAGGAAGTGCTGCTGTTCCACTCAGTGAAGCTCCTGCTGTGGTGAATGCTGAATCATTAACTGGGTTTAATGGGACACTAAATGGATCTTATCCATCAGAAGTGTTGACAGCTCTTCTTACTGGGACACAGCTTCCTGTTTTCCCAATCTTCCTCTCCGTCAAATAAATCTACCTGCTCTTCGAACCCCACCCTCTATGATTCCGATAACACCACCTGTCCAACTTGCACCACACTGATCACTTCTGTGAACATCCCCTGATATTATCATAAAACTACTGAACCAAAATTAATAATACATAGGCCGAACTGAGCTCAGAAGCCCGCTTGTTACACATGTTTATCAGTTTTACTCTAACTAAACCGAACCGCTGAGTTGACACTAAAACGGTTCAATCACCAGATTTCTCAACGGAGTTCGGACTAATCATGATTTCTGTTTTTAACGGAACAAACTTCAAGCTAGAATTATTTCAGTTGTTTTAACTCTATTATTTTCTGAGCCGACCCAACAACACTTTTTAAGTGTTCCGAAGAGTTTCCCCTCTGCCCAAAATCAGTTTAAAACAGCAGGTTTTGTACAGTGACAGATTTACCCGGACTGAGTGCAGATCCCCGCGGAAGGTCTGCGCCGCGCTCCGCCTCCTCTGGTCCTCCATAGAGAGCCCGTCTCCATGGTCCGGTAAGGCCGACATGTTCGGGTAACAACTTCCAGAACCCGAAGGGAACTAACCAGGGAAAGCAGCAGTTGGAGTTTGCCCAAAGAGGGAGAAGGAGAGGCGTCCCGATTACAGACAGCGAGGTGCGGCGCGCCCCCTGCCGGCCAGGGAGAGTCACTGCTTCTGCTGATATTTAATGACACATCAGCGTTTCTTCAGATTTTATAATGTATCAACTTGAAGGGCAAATATCTGCTGCATTTTTTATGTTTTTGAGTGCTTTCTAATGTTTTAACTCTACATAGTGAATCACATAGTCAATTAGCTTATTTTTACAGCCTCTACTGTAGAAAATCAATTGTTGTTTTTAAGTTTTACAATACTTTTTATCTGTGGTTTTTATTTTTATATATCCACATTGCCTGTCTTGTGTTTATATAGATGGTTGATTGATGCTTAGTTAGGATTTAGAGAGATGTTTTTTCATTCAAAACTTTTGCTTATGTCAACATGTGACATGTTCATTTTAGTCTGAATAAAATAAAATAACATCTGTGACATTTACCTGAAGGTAATAAAAACAATTTCTTCTATAGAAAGTTCAATGTTTATTAAAAAAAAGGCAGTATTTTGCAACCAAAAGACACAAATCTAATATTACTTACCAAATTAGCATTATGTTTTGCTTTCATGCAAAGATGTAAGACAAATGACTGAAAATATAATAAATTTTTTATTTACATTTTAAAGCACTGCTCAATTCTTAAGTGGCTCCAGAGGCACAGGTTGCAGACCTCTATGTGTTAAAATATCTTCACAACACTTACCTGATCTTAATGCACAATATACATATTTGTTATAAACCATCAGATACCGGAAAATATGACTCAAATACTTCTTTGCATGTTTCACAGAAACCGAAATGCAGCTTCTGCAGCAAAGCATCGCCTGTTTTCAAGACTACATTTAGTTCAGTTTAGAAGCAATCTGAGCTGCTGCTGCTGCATCTGATCCAAACAAAGGAGGCTGGCATCTTCTCTGAGGATTAATGGGTCACAGCAGTTCCTTCTACCTGTATTCCTGAGCTCTCTGTGTTCACATGCAAAGGTCTATCAAGCTAAAGGAAGAAATGCAGACAAAAGAAAGTAGAGGAAGTAGTAGGTACAGATAGGTACAGAGTAGAAATGACGTGAGGAGAAAGCTAAAAGTGCAAACAGAAAAAGATTGCAAAGAGCTGCAGAAACGACAAGATGCAAATAGGAAGAAGAGGTGCAGAGGAAGAGTTGCACAAATGACAAAGTTCAGATATAAACAATACAAACAGAGAAGTAGATGCAGACATGAGGAAGTGAAAATATCAAAGGAACCCAAAACAATGTGAAGAAAAAATGATAATATATATTTATATAAAGCTTCATACATAAATGGTTGAAACAAGAAGAAAAAAAACACCAGGACTGTTTTTATTGTGGTCAGTCCTGCTGAATTAATCCAGAGAGGATGGAGGGTTTAATTCTGCATGGGACCCCTGCAGGCTCAGGCAGGCCCTCATTGTGTGATCTGCCACTTTGGCACTGAAGTGAGGGATTACAATCCCAACCGTAAGAACTATAATCCCAGCTAATCTGGGATTCCCTTTCATTCTGCGGCATGGCCAAAGATGAGGACTGGGGAAGCCTGGGGAAGCAGAGCAGAGGATCCGTTTGATGCGAGATGTTCCTGCTGGTTCTTCTTCACATCCTGCAGTCGGCTGTGATGACCCGTTCCTGCCCAGCTCTTTGTGTCTGCAGCAGTGGACTGGCCGAGCCCAGGTTGGTTTTTTTTTTATAATCTCTATGGTTCTGTGTGCAGCTGACTGGTTTTGCTTTCTCCCTGTAATATTACCGTATATTTAATAAATACTTAGACATTTACTGTGAAGAGAAGGTTTCAGAAAACTGTAAAGTTTCAGATTTTTGTTATGATCTTTTCCATGTGTCTTTCTGTGATTATCTTACAAGTTTCAAGTGTTATGTTTTTTTCCTTTCAATTGATTTCAGAGCTGCATGCACTGCGAAAACACCAAATCTTGCCAAGTATTTCTGCCGCGTTTGTAGTGCAAATATCTTAGTACACTTGAAATAAGACAAAACTAATTTACAAGTAACTTTTCAGCAAGACAATTGATCTTAATTTCATTTAATAATTCCTTAATAATGAGAAAGTACTAGTTCTACTGGCAGTAAAATTCACTTATAAGAGGAAAATGTCTTGTTGCAAGTGAAATAATCAGCCTGTGGAACGAGTACTTTTTCATCAATACTAAGGAATATAATATAATATAATATAATATAATGTGGTAATATTTTGTGCTTTTGCAGTGTGTGCTGATTCTGGTGGAAGTTGAAAGAGAGTTCTTCCTTTCCACTGTCTCCATATGCATGCTAAACACTGCAAAAACACAAAATCTTACCAAATATTTTTGGTCTTGTTTCTAGTGTAAATGTATTATTACACTGGAAACAAGACTAAACATTTTAGCAAGACTGCTTGTTTTATGTAAGCAGTTATTGAATATTGGTTTTAAAAAATTATTAGTTGCACTCAGATTATTTCACATAACATGGGAAAAATGTACTGTGATAATTTCTTACAATGTATTTTTGGTCCAGTTTCTAATATCTTAGTAAACTTGAAATAAGACAAAACTAGTTTATAAGTAACTTTTTCCCAAGATATAGAGGTTTGATTTAAGCCAATAATTCCTTAATATTGATGAAAATGTTCTAGTTCCATTGGCAGATTATTTAACTTATAACAAGACATTTTTCCAATGTTCTAAGTTAATTTATCTGCCAATAGAACTAGTACTATTTCATTAATATTAAGGAATTATTGACTTAAATGAAGCTTCTCCATCTTGCTGACAGTTACTTGTGATTTTGTTTTCTCTGATTTCAAATGTGTTAAGATATTTTCAGTTAAGATAAGTGTTAAGATATTTCACTAGAACAAAATATTTGGTAAAATTATGTGTTTTTGCAGTGTACAGTGACTCCAAGCATCACTGTTGCACCGTCCATTCCCCTAATGAGTGATGAGTTTATTGCTTTATTGTTTGTTTCTCTAAAAGATATATAATAATAAAGGTAAATGTTAACTTTATGACTGTTTGGCAGGTCTGTCCAGTGCAGCGACTCTGGGATGTCAGCTCTTCCTGTGAACCTTCCAGCCGACTCGGTCAAACTTCGCCTGGAGAAGACCTCGATCTCCAGGGTTCCCCGAGCAGCTTTCTACAACCTATCGGAGCTACGCTTCTTATGGTTGACCTACAACTCCATTACATCCATCCACCCGAGCAGCTTCGTCAACCTGAAGGCACTACGGGAACTGCGCCTGGACGGGAACCTGCTGACCGCCTTCCCCTGGGAGGGGCTCCGAGACATGCCCCGCCTCCAGACGTTGGGGCTCCACAACAACCGCCTGTCCAGCCTTCCAGCTCACGCTGCCCTCTTCCTCCCCAACATCACCTACCTGGATCTGTCCAGCAACAGGTGGGTGCAGCACACGAGGCTTTTGTCCGTTTTTATACTTCAATTTGGGCTTCTATCAAGAGCCCAAGTGCTTAAAATAGTTAATGTTTTTTGGTGTCTGGAAAGTTAACCGTTTCAAAAACTTACACCACCAGGTGATGCCCTCAGTAGACCTAGGAAAGTTAAACCTGTTACCTAGCAACCCCAGTGGGGCCCAGCCTGTCACCTAGCAACCCAAGTGGCTTTAACACATTTGGTCAGCTGACTTTTTGTGTTGTCTTTCTTTTACTTGTTTTGCCTTTGTGAAGCACTTTGTGACCTATATGTCTGTGAAAGGTGCTATAGAAATAAATTTTTACTTACTCTTTTCTTTTCTTGCAGGTTTTTGTACTTCCATTTGGGTCTCTGCTGCTTCTAAAAATAGAGGAATGCTTAAAAAAAAACACCCAGCCGTTTTTAGGAATAAGTTTTGTTGTTTGTTGTCTAGAAAATGAGTCGTTTCAAAAATCTCCTGAGTGTAGTAAATCAGCAGGCGGTACTCCGTTACCTAGCAACCCCAGCAAAGTCCATCCCGTTACCTAGCAACCCAAGCAGAAAACTTATTTGGATTTAAAGTGACACAGGCTCTAAAACAGCTCATTCTGAAAGGAATGAAGGAAAGAGTAAAATCTCATTATGTAATAATAATTTTGTGGGGGGAAAAATGTGATGAGCATGTTTTATATATACATAGACGTATCCTCACCTGTTCAATTAAGCATAACAAGTCATCTTTTTGAGGTATGTCTCGCCTGTTCATTGATGCTCTCCTTTCCTCAGGTTGACTATATTACCTGCTGAGCTTTTGGATCTCTGGTTTCCTCTTCCAGAACTACAGGAAGGACCAGTTCAAAGAAAGATCTTAGGCAAGTATAGAAGGACACTGCAGTCCTAAATAATCTGTTGATAACTCATCACACCAGACAAAGATGCACCACATTAGGTGTCCAGTAGCCTTGTTATAAGCTTTGCTTCACGACAGAGGGACTGGACACTCGGCGAATAAGAAACAATTCCTTGCTGGAGGCATGGACTCTGCTGAAGTTTAAGCTTTTACCCAATTGCTAGAGCTTGAGACATATGTAATATGTCACTTTGACGCTAAGAAGATTACCAGAAATGAACTTCACTGTAAACAACAATCGCCTGCTGGCTGCATTTCTGTTACAAATGTGTGAAAACTTTATTGCTATTCCACTAATGTCGAAAAAACATTATTTCACAATTGCAGTATTTCCATTAAATAAGGAGCGCAATTAAAATCACAGTTTGTAATAAGTTCGTAAAAAAAACATGCTGCTCCATCATCCTCCTGCCACTTCCTGTTATTTTCTTCGTCTTTTCCGCCTATAGTAACAGTTGTTGATCACACGACTCATGTGATGTGAAAAAAAGTGCTGCTATTGCAGTTTTAAGAAATACTGTAATTTCAAAACAGCTGGAAAAACCACTTCATCCTAGCGCAAAACTTTTTATCTGAAAAATGTGAGTTTTTTTCTAAACTGGCATGTTTTCATTAACCAAATTTTGTTTCATAATTCCAATTTGTGCAATTTGAAGATCAGTGGAAATGCAGCTATTTCAAGGAGAGATGTGCTGAGCTGAACAAGATGGCTGCTATATTGGGAAGAGTGGCCAAGATGGACTGAATGGTTTAGTTCACTTCCTCCGCTGCCATTGCTAAAACTACAGACAGACTACATTTCTAAAACAGCACATAAAATCAGGGTCATCATTCACAACTTCCTCTGCCTATTGATTGACCTGGTGTAAATTCTACCAAAGGGAATTCAAGTCAATAGGAGAAATCCCAGAGGGAGCAGTGAAGGGAGATGAGAATCAAGTGGATTGAGTGTGACAGATTTCACATTCAGCTTTTTGTGCACTCCTTTGAGCAATCTGGGTCAAACTTTGCTTCTCACTCAGGTCTGCATGACAACCCCTGGCTGTGTGACTGCCAGATTTCCATGCTGACATCATTGTCCATGTCCCTGGGGAGCCCTGTGGTTCTGATGGATCAGCTGCTGATGTGCAGCAGGTCTGTGGGTCAGTCCGGGTTGATGCTGACACAAGCCGAGCTCTCTCGCTGTATGCGGCCCTCCGTCCAGCCGGCAGCCACCAGGGTCAGCTCTCCGCTGGGCAGCAACGTCATTCTCAGATGTGATGCTAGCGGTTACCCGACACCAACACTGACCTGGATTAAAACCTCGGCTTACCCTGGTAAGCAAAGCAGGGCTACATTTGGCACTGAAGTGATGCCACAAACATCTGAGTGACTGAATATAAAGATCTGATTTTCGCAAACAGGTTGTTGTAAACAAGACCTGCTGCAGAACACTGAAAAACTTCCCAAGATTTTGGAGAGCTGTAAGTTGTCTCTTGATTGAAGCATAAATATTTTTTTCTCTTGAGTCTCTGCTACAGTTTGTGCATTGCACCAGTCTTTAGCTTACACTCAACTCTGTATCAATATCAGCATAAAAACACAATATTTTAACAAGTATTTTTGCTGTCATTTCTGGTGTGAATATCTTTGTACACTTGAAATAAGACAAAACTATGAACAAAAAGAGCACAGGTACCACAACAAATTATTTCACTTATATCGAGATATTTTTTCCATGTTATAAGTAAAATAATCTGAAAGTAGAAAACACTAAACTAAGCTCTGATTATAATTTATAATATGGGAAAAATGTCTTGCTCCATGGGCAGATTACTGAGTTTATAACTAGAAATGCACCAATCTGATATTAATATCTGCATTGCTCAACATTTACAAAAAAAATCTAAAAAGGTTTTTGTGAATATTGACAATGTGCCCAATCCATCTGCGCGACATCATGCTTTATTATTTATTTTACATTATACTTAAAATTCCTAATTGAACTTTCTCAAAGATTGTTTTTTTTCAGTTTCTTTCTTAAATATTTTACATTGGCTGTTATACTCCTAATTGCACTGACTGAACAAATGAATTTTGTTTTGTTTTTACATGTTTGACTAAACTTGTGACACGTTTGGTTTATTTAATTGTGTATCAGATTTTTAAATTCAGTACATTTATGTCTGTGTTTAGAAAAAGAAACATTTTCAGTTAATATAGAACTGATTTTCTGTATTGTATCCGTATCGGCCGATACTAAACCTCAGATATCTGTATCGGTATCAAAAGTGAAAAAGTGAAGCAGTGCATTACTTTTTTTTTATCAACATTAATAAAGTATTGACTTAAAACAAGTTCTTATATCTTGCTGAAAACTTACTTGTAAGCTAGTTTTGTATTATTTCAAGTGTATTAAGATACTTACACTGGAAACTAAACCAAAGATACTTTGTAATATTTTGTGTTTTTGCAGTGTGCATCTCAAACTCTCCACCGTGTGTTTCAGTTATGCAGGAATCTCCTCGTGTCGGTGTTCGCTGGTCCATAATCAGCCTCAATGGCCTGTCATACAAGGACGCTGGGGAATATCGCTGCCAGGCACGAAACATGGCTGGAATATCTGAAGCTCCAATCAAACTCAAGGTTATGGGCATCACAAGACTGTCTCGTGTCCCAAAGAAAAAAACACAAAAAATGTCCAAATCGTCAAGAAAAGAAAGCAAGCCGCCACGAACTCCTTCCACCAGCAGCATCAAGGGAAAGGACAGTCAGAAAATTACAAATACCCCGCCATCTTTACAGAACAATACACAGGAAGTTTAAAACCTTATAACCAATGTTCCCTCTAATTTTTCATGTAGCTGGGCATACACACAGCCTCCCTGAGCACACTGAGGACCACTGTGAGCAACATCAGGTGTGCACACTCAGGGGCGCAACTACATATTTTTGAGCATGTCACGCCCCCCCACGACATAAACGTGTACAAGTGGCCAAAGAGCCATTTCTGTTAGCCTGTGTCTAGAACCGCCTCTGGGCTGCAGGTCTGAGGCCTTTTGTTAGCATCTATCATTCTTATAGCTTGATAGGAAGCCTGATCCAAATGGCAACCCACATTAATAAAATGGTGA
>CAEGAG010270404.1:0-29494 GCA_903067065.1 Brachyrhaphis terrabensis | reverse complement strand
ATTATACAACAAATAATCTCATATATATGTATATATATATATATATATATATATATATATATATATATATATATATATATAGTGAGGCTTACTCTATTCCCTTCATTTCAACCAACACATGGATTCTGACAGTTAATGTTCGAGAATGCTGTGGGTGGTAGCCAATAAAAGTTTATGGAGATGTGCATGTGGCACAGGATGGTTAGTGACTCTTGATGGAAACCGGGCCATGGAGTTTAACAAGCTCATTATAGCACAGGCGTGGGACATTAGTCTGCGCCACATCTCTCACATAGAAGGATTTAAAAAGGTGTTGACACATTGGTGTCAACTGTCCTGCAGGTCATGCTCACTCGGAGATGGCTGCTGTTTTATTAATGGAAGAAGAGGCTGACAGTAAAATCATTATCTGCGCAATAAAATCTAATAATTTATGGTAATCTGATATCCATATCATGACTGTTCAGTATGTTGGGTCAATATTGAGTGAAGTAATAGAGGAAACTATTTCTGAAGCCATTTTTTTTTATTCTTATTAATTTTTTTCTGGTTTTAAATAACCTATTATTCTCAAACTTTCAAAGTCTTGGCACTGTTGTAAATGGGAGAATCAGGTGGGAACATGTATTCAAGGATACATGTTCCCACCTATATATATATATATCTGTCTATATATATCTATATCTATATATATAGATATAGATATATCTATATAGATATATATAGATATCTATATCTATAGATATATCTATATCTATAGATATAGATATAGATATCTATATATATCTATATAGATATATCTATATCTATCTCTATAGATATATCTATCTCTATAGATATATCTATATCTATAGATATAGATATATATATCTGTGTGTGTGTGTGTATGTGTGTGCGTGCATTCCTTGAACGATTTGAGTATCTGAATTTTTTTAATTCCTTGAATTATTTATCTGCCTTAAAGTTTCGTTAAGTTATGTTTTAGCATTTAGCTCACCGTGTTTTGTGCTAAGTGTTGTTAGCAGCATAATAACTTATTTTTAAGTTCAGCCTGGGGCAACCGCAGGGCTTTCATTGATTGATAATAATGTCGGGTGTATTTATGCGGGTGGAGCAGAGACGGGCAGAATACAGCGGGCTACTGCAGCTGATGCTTAGTGTAGCTTTATGGATGAACCGCACACCCATTCCTGCGTCTTGGTCGCAGTAAATGGGTGGCGTAGCGCAACATGATGATGCATAACTGGCAGATGTTGTTTTTTTTTCTTCTGTGTGACGAAGCTGCCGCATCCCATTGCGCACATGGTGACAAAAGCTATAAATGGCTGGGCAAAGTGAGAGTTCATCTATTGAATTGACTGACGAATGCATAAACTAAAAACTGCACTATAGACATCTTTTAGAAGTGTCTTTGTGAGCCGTCTGCTTTATTATTAAATTTAATATAATTTCAAATTTGTGTATAATTTTGGTCCGGGTTAACTTAAAAATTGAGCTAATATTGTTACAGGTTAATTTTCTGAAATGCAGAACAGTTATTGTTGGAGATTCTCAATATTGAAAATTGGGGCTGATGTTGGTATCCGACATTAATCTTGCTGTTATGGCAGCATTTAACAATATTTTATTTTATCAATTTTTTATTTGATTATTCCATTAATTATCAGAGTAATCGATAGATTACTCGATTACTAAAATATTTGTTTGCAACAATCCCAGTGTCTATATTTAGTAAAGGAAAATTTTTTCCTCTACTAAATCCAAGAAACAATATGTTTGCAAAATGATTACATCTCTTATGAAGGAGTCCATAGCTTATTGCTTCAGATATTTGATAGATTACGGCTTTAACTGAATATGACTTTGCAAATATCTCAAAGGTGTAGAGGATGCTATCTTTTTTTATCCACTCTCTCTGTTTCCTCCACACCTTCCCATCTACATTTATGTTTTCTTCTGTTCTGTTCCCTGCTCATGAACAATTGTATGGACACACACACACCCACACACGTACGCACACGCAGACATATGTCATGACTGCTCTCTGTTTGACTGGATTAGTGCAAATCTGCAAGATTTATTCTGACCATGTTTTCTTCAGCTTCATGTATTTATTAAGTCTTTAATTACTTCATGAAAGGGCTCTACTGAACCTAAAGCACTGAAGGAAGTGAAAAACAAGAGCTAATCTGGCAGTCCCCCTATTAGATGGTAAAATATTGCAAACATTGAAGATTTCTTGACTAAACGTAAAAGCAGAAGTGAATGTGGAAATTGTTTTGGAATTTACATAGACAACGCCATCTATACTCTCACTGTAGCTTTACCTCAAAACCTGCCTTTTGATAGATCCTATGTTTTGAGATTGTTCTTTGAGATTGTTTTCCCAGTGATGCATGCAAAGGGACGCTAACACCAACATTACAGCTCATCTACATAAAAAACACATGCTTTGATTGATGGCTGTTTTCATTTGTGGCTTTGCTCAGATGGGTTTCCATCTGTCTCAGAATCCTTTTTTTCTCTACAGAGAACCTCAATGGATGTTTAGACAACAATTATCATTTGTTAATGTCACTTTTTATTTTCATTATTAAAGCACTTTTTCTAGCCCCATGTTTTTATTTGCTTTTTTCATTTGCTTCTGTATTTGCCATGATGGACCATTTGTTACGAGACCATTAATATTTATTCATTCATTTGATCCCATTTAATTGCTCCGTTTTAATCTGTTATGTAAGTACATATGCTAATAGAACCTTTTGGTTTTTGTAATTTCACATGACAGAAGGAAAAATGGATTGGACTTTTTTTTCTGACATGGACATTATTCATGGCATATACTGTGTATATATATATATATATATATATATTAACTTACAGTGAACTATTTTCAAGTTCACTGTAAGTTAATATCAACAATATGCCATAAGGACTTTTACATCCAATGATTTGTCTTATTGCTGTAGTTTGGTTCTTGTATTATTAACATAGCCTATTTACATTTGATATGGGAACATACATTTCCAAAGCTACCTTTGTGCTTTTTGTTTTCAGAAGTGCAGAAAAAAACTATTCATATACCCGATCCTATGTCAGCTAATGGCTGTTCACATAGTGTGAATTGCTAGTCAGCTTCTCCGCAGTTGGACCATAATGAACGTCCATTTGCATATTTCATGTGTGCTGATGACATGGCGTCAGCTCATTTTCTTTGGCAGCTAATTCCTTTGAGTTTCACAGCAAAGCTTTCCTCACTTAATCATCCTTTTTGTTTGGTCATTTGCACTTTAAACAGTGCAAGTCATTCCAGTAATCATTTGACCTGCTTGACCTTTGTAGGAGTTTCATGATCTTCTTCCTTTCACACATTTACATATGTATGCGAATAAATAGTCAGGACAAAATGCTTTGAAGGGAGTTCTCTTTTATTAGCTTATTCGTGATGGGAAGTATTGCTGTTCCTAATCAGTTACAGTTTTATGATATAAATCCTGATTCTTTAGCATTATGGTTAATTGGGTTCTGTTCTTGGCAATCTTTTGTGCTGAGTATATGTTTGGTCTCAGGACCTAATTCACTAAGCAAATAAGAATAGTAATATAATCCCAGTGTGTATATTTAATAGAGGAACAAATGTTCCTCTCTATAATAACTTGGTGAGACCAAGTAAGAAGTTGATGGAGGACATTTTGGCAAAAGCCCAGACCTAGATTGCACACCAGGCATGGCTCCTTTGTAACACTTTGTTTTTGTGTAAGACACCATAATAATGCTTTGCTTTTATTAGTATATCATAAAGTGAAGTACAATATATTGGCTAGATTGAAGTTTGTGGTTGAAATGTCACAAAGTCTAAGGAAATGTCAAAGGGTATTGATAATTTTACAAGTAACTGGATTTGATTTATCTTTATTAACCTCTGAAAGTGAGGCAGAATTTGTCTGATTGCTCTACAGTCATACAATTTATTATTAACTGCAGGATTTTACACATTGGTTTTCCATTGTTTTTGCTGAATAAAAAAATCATTTGTAAAAGAAGAAAAAAAAAAAAGCCTGACACCCCTAAATGGAAGGCAGGATGGATTATGCAGTATATAATAGCCCTTTTCTTGGTTTTCTGCCTTGGCAGAAATTCACATAAATATACATAAGTATGGGTGGTTTCCCCCTAAATGCATAACTAAATCTTCCCATAGCTATTTGCTTCCCATAGAAATTTAGGACACTAATCTCTACTTGCAGTGTTGTGAAGTCGACAGATGTGCAAACTGTAGTTTGGTCACTATCTTTTAAACTTTGACTGATATTTTCCTCAAACAGTGGCTCCATGTAGCAGTGAGGCTGGTATGCTGACTAAATCATGACAAGTGATGTATTATATAATGGAATATAACAGTAAACACACTGTTTTCTGTGTCAAAAGGATGAGAGGTTCAGGAATGAAGCCCAGAGCTAGAGAATGTTGTTCACCCAAAGGGTCTGCAGCTTCCATTTGTATGAATGGTGGCGTTTACTCTCAATGCTCCAAACTGTTGCTGGTTTTGTTCTCCAGTCTTGAGTAAAATATGCACAAAATGTGTAGGCTGCTTTATAAAAAAAGGGAAAAAAAATATGAACTCCTCTCTTGAACTCATGAACAATTCATTCATTTTAATTCTGGTTAAAATGAAGGAATTCATTTATATATAACCAGATATTGTTGCATATTGGTAACTCGGTAGATTTTTATGTATCAAGTCATTTCTCGATGTCATGGACCAAACAATGTGAATTTCTAAATTACTTGTACTTGCCTCATCAGATTTACCTCATCTAATAAGAATTAGTAACAAATTTGTTGGGTTTCAGTAGTTAAGATAACCATTTTTATTAGGTTAGTGTTTAATATTGTTCTACTTTGTCACATTAAAATAAAATACTTTGCTTCAAATTTTAGCAGTATCAATGCTGCTCAAAACAGAATGTTAAATATTACCTCATTCTAAACCTTGGTCAGGCCTATGTGCTGCCTGTCCTTTATCCACATTTATTTCATACCCGGTGTATATTTTTCATTACTGAGAAGGGGGACAGGATATTAGTCTTCCTCTAGGGCTATGGAGCAAGCTGTTAGTCACACAGGCTAGAAGTGTAGGCTATAAGGTGATATGAGACAAGAGAGCCATGTTTTACTTTTTCTGTAGTTTTTTTTAGTTTTTTTAGAGAAGGGGGCGAAGAGCAATGGCAAAGATTGCTCAGATCTGAACAGAATTAATTTACATTCACTAGTCATTTTGTTAGGTACACCTGGCTAATGCTGGGTTGGAAAATTTTTTGCACGCAGAACATCGCTAATTTTCTTTAGTTAAATGGAATTATTAGATTAGACATTTAATTATCTCTAAGTCATATGCAACCAGAACTGTTAATTTTTTTTTTCCAAACTGAAGGAAAGTGTGATCTTGTAACACCAGTATTTGCGTGTTTGTGTCCTCAACTTCCTTTTTTCCCTACAAAAAATCTGTTTAAAGTGGTTGATATCCGCAACTCCATCTGTTTCTGGTCTTGGCCCGTTGGATAGGATTTTGTGAGCCTGGTCTGTGTGGGGGATGGTGAACAAACTAAAAACCGAAAGCAGCCAGGGTGACCTAAATCAGAAGAGGTGATAACTCAGGCGGATAGCTGGAGATTACCCAGGGATCAAGAGGCTCAGTGGCCTCTCAAACAACAATGACTGGAGAGCATATCCCTTCTTACCACCCGCCCTCTGAGACCCTTATAGCTGTTATAGACTAAAATGTGCATGCCAGGAGTCTCCATAAAGACCATTTGTCACATGGACATTTGTTTGTTACCTTGTTTAATGGATAAAATGGATCCATGTTTTAAAATGTTCCCAAAAGGCAGACATGCACTAAGCATTTTTGTTTTGTTTTGTTTTGTTTTTTTACTAGTACCAAGTGATTTTGTTTATGTGATTTCTGCACTCATTGGTCTTTTTAGTGCTGCTGTAGAGCAGAATTATAGGATTTTTGTCATAGCATATCATTTTTTCAGTAACCATTTAGTAAATGATTACAGCTATTGAATCATGGCTCAGTTTAATGAAATGGCTTTTAGGGTTTTGCTCTGCATCGTGTGTCTATGACGACAGGATTCTGTATCTGTATGTCTGTGTGACTGCAGGGCTGCTTGTTTCAGGGAGATGGCCCTACCATTAATTAATGATTGATTGATGAGTCTGCCACACTGTGGCCAGTAACAGGCCTAGATTTTGCTCTCAGTATATCTGCGAGAGTGGGATGTGTGTGGGCTTTTGAGAGTGGGGCAAAAAAGGTTGCTCACTGATTACTTTGTGCTTTGCTTCATTCGAGGAAATAAAAACAATTTGTTCAGGATGGTTAGATATGCCTTTCCCCTTCTCACCACATTTACCTTTAAATGATAAATATATGCACAAGTAACACATACAATAAAAGTAACAAGATTTCTTTTTAACTATTAAAAGACTTTATTTATGGCTTTATAAATCTGAAACAACTATGTCTTCATTTAAACAATTGTTTTCATTGCATATTTGCAATGTAAGGACATAAATAGCATAACACAGCTGTGGGAAACACAGATGTTTTCAGATTCATCTGTAATAATTTGCAGATTAAGGAAGGAATGTGTGCAGTTCATTAAAGCTACAATGTACAATAAAATGGGGTGAGGGGGTGGGTATATTGCTCTGGGCAACGCTTGTTCTGGGGACCATCTGGTTGGATTTGGTTTTGGCATTGTCAACTTTCTGTTCTCCAAACCTTTAACCCTCTTTCAGTCTTGGTTGTTCTCTCTGTCACATGTAAATCTTGCAGTTAAGCTTGAGATGATGTGATGTCCTTGTAAGAACAAAGGAGTTATTTCTTACTCATCCTTCATTAGGTCTAAAATATACAAAGGAAAAAGTATAAAGCTTACAAAGCTTTATACCATCAGCTTTAGAAACATGAAATATGCATGTTCAATATGTACTGTACATCAGGGGTCTGCAACTTTAATCCTTGAGTGTCACTGTCCTGCAACTTTTGGATGCATCTCTGCTCCAACACCCGTGAATCAGAAGATTGAATTACCTACTTGACATGTCAGCAATGTTTTAAAGGCCTGGACTAATCAGTTATTTGATTCAGATGTGTTGGAGTGGGGATACATCCAAAGGTTGCAGAACAGTGGCAAATCAGTTTGTCCATGTTTACATTATTTCACCCAAAAAATAGTCCAGACGTCATCTACTCAAATATATCTCCCATCGTCACTCGTTAGACTGAAGAATCTCGGTTGGGAAAATGCAGACCAAAGTTTGGGCGATATTCAAGATTATTTTTACCAGCAGAAACTGTATTTTCTTTTCCTGTGAAAAATAAAATCAATCTCATCATTTTATATATTTTCGATTAATTGTTTTTTGTGGAAACCCTATGATGTTTTAAAACCATGGTATTTGTACTCTGAAATTGTGAGGTTTGCAAAGTAGTCTAGGTCTAATGACAAATCTTTGTCATTAGACATGTTGAAGATGTAGATTTAATAGCTGATATTCAAAATTTTAAGGTAAATTTAGACATTTAAGACAAAATGTTTAAAGATTAGAGTAGACCACATATAAACTGATGTATATTTTTAATTTAATACTTTTAAACCCTTAGATCAATATTATTTATTTATTCTTTTCTATCTAATAGGAGTCTCCAAATTCATCATCACATATGTTCATACAAGCAATGCGAAATGCAGAGCACAGACTCGACTAAGTTCTTCCACATCACACGTCGTTCTATTGTCATCACAAGCCCATGGGTTCCATTAGTGCCAGCTTTAAGACAACAACTCCCACTCTCCAGTCCCAAATGCTTACAGTGAAGGACAACTTAATACTTGCCTGAAGTCTGCATGCATGTGAAATTTAAAAAATAAATAAATAAAAAAAATAAGTGTAGTTTGTTCTCTGCTGTCTTTTGACTCGCTCTGAAGGGTCACACTGAAATGCAGCTTGGCCTTAGGTTGAATCTAGTCAGATTCATAATTTAGACAAATGCATTGTTATGAGTATTGTATTCAGGATTCAAAATATGTACGAATATGTTATATAAATATTAGGTTGGAATTGCTTTAATTTTAATATTATGGTTCCTGCAGTTAAGTGATCACACACTGTACCTTACTTGCAAGGTAAACTAGCATTTATGCTCCACACATTTAATCACCAAGAACACCTTACATCTTTGTGTGTTTTCACACCCCTAGCACCTAAAATGAAAAAAAAAAGGAAAAAGAAAAAAAAAAAGACTGTAAAAGAATCCTAAAAGGCATGGAGACATAGAACATCTATTTTTCCTCTTCTGCACCATGGCGACTAATGTAGAGGGAACAGTGAAAAAAAATAAATGGCATTTATCTTTTTTCCCCTTTTTTATGACTTCAGTTAGATGAACATTAACTGGACTGCAGCTGACTTTGTGGTTGCACAGCAACAGCCTAAAGATGCTTCCAGGATCTCAGTCTATGCAACCCTCACTAAATAAAGGCAGAGCAGAGGAACTTATTTTTCTCTGCAGAACAAATCCTAACCTATTTTGTATATCCTGCAGTATACTGCAGGTGTCACTACGTCAGTCTGTCCTATTTGGATTTGTTTGGTTTGCAGATTGTTCATTCCTAACAGTTATCTTGAAATAATAATGGCAATAATAATAAAAACAATTACATCCAATGCTTTGTTACACTTTTCAGTCTAAAATTAGAAAAACTACCACACAAGCTTCTCTTATTCTGTATTCTGGCGGTGTATGATCCCGACCTTACTGTTGCACGTCCTTGATGCATGCAGAGTGCAGCAAAAGCCGTTTTTGGGGGATTGCATGCTTCAACCCACTTTAATGTGCCTTTTCATTCTCAATACACTGTCGTTAAGCCCTGCAGCAGGGGCTTGGAGCAACCATTTTGATAATGAGACTGATTGAAATAATGTTTCCGAAGTTGATATTTCATGGTTTTATAGTGTGAGAATGAGGCAGATCTGTAGAGAGACAGCGTTACTCTGCCTTTCTTATCTAGCACAAATTCTTACATAATGAAAATAACATGAAGCAAACGCTGAAATTATTCGAAGAATCCCAATGTCCTAGTTATACCACATGAATGGAATGTTTGTTTTGCCTTTAAATGCATTTGCCTGTTTAATTTTGTAAAAGCCAGTCATTAATATTGCATCCATGCAAAGTTTCTTTGACATTATTGCACTGCATGTCAGTTTATTATATTCATGAGTACAAATGCAATCTGTAACATATAATGCCGTGCATAACCGCAGCTAAATGGGAACCCTAGCTTCAGATTTTCATGCTATTTCTGAATCTGCTTTATTTTGTCTTTCCTTCAAATGTCACCAGATTCTTACACTTTCACACTGAATTGTGTTTATTTTTTTTACTGTACTGACTACTTTAGTTTCAGCCTGTGCATACTTTTTGTTCCCTGCACACCCACAGTTCATCTGCCGATCTGAGTAAACTTTTGCTTAGTAAATGAACACCTCTATATTTTACTCATTCCTGGTGTAAAAATCCTGTAATAATCTAGAAACTCCCACAAATAATGTTTTTTAATCAAAATGTCATGCCAAGAAATGTCTTAGATCACACTTGATGTGGTCGTCTCTGGTCTGATCTGTGAAAATGTTCCTATCTTTATTCATTGCTCACATGGATGCCACTCATCCCAGCCACTTGACACTTCCTTCATTTTAAATTCGTTAGCAACAAGCTAACTTGTGTTGCTTATGCCAGCTGCATTTCCTGCTGTCTGACATTCTTGAAGATCCAATCCTTACAAGTTAACATGATTACATTAATAAATATGTGGCATGTTATTGCCACAGGAAGTTGCAAGTTGAAGCAGAGTATAAAGTTTAAGAAATTAGATTATTGATGTGTTTCATTTAGTTGTCTTATTTTTCTCAGTTGCTGTTGTGTAAGATGCAGGCCGTTCTTTGATTATTCTATATTTTTTATGATTTTTTTTTATTTTTTATAAATTCTGCACTTGCTCTTTTTTTGTATCCACCTTATTCCTGGGAGGCTTACTGGGGAAACGATTATGGGTCTTACTTCCGGCGCCCGCCTGAAGTAGTAGTATTTCATTGTAATTTGTAGGGTTTTTGGCTAATCTATATTCATGATAGAAGTTACATCTCTCTTTTCGGTCATAATACAATATTTAGTAAAACTTGTTTACGGACACACCGTCTACTATCAGAGAGCTGCTCAGTACAGATTATCGTAATTGTGAGTTTAATCACGGGGAGTGACAGGAACACGATCGATAAGTTTAGTGACGGAATGACCATGAATTAGCATCGCTGCTAGCAGCTCGTTTCTCTGAAGAACCGACAGTAATAAAGAGAAAAAACAGAGAAGCTGGTCAGAGATCTGAGCTGTAGGTTTGTGCCGACAGTACAAAACACCAGAACTACATAATATTAGCTTGGTGTGATGTGAATTATATTTTTCGTTTGAATTTAAAAAATAATAAAGTTCATGATCTGAGTCTTTATCAATATGATTGTGCCAGCAAAATTTATTTATAAGACAAAATAAAACATCTGGGATTATTTAGTCCATCACAACCAGAACCTCGAGGTTCTCCATTGCTGAGTGTCACTGCAAATCAGCGGAGAAATAACTGCAGCTGCTGCGCTCCAGACCGTAATATGGAGAATCTCCCCACTGGACTAGAACCGAGTCGAATCACATATTAACCTGTTACAGAGAGCAACTTGCCACTGGAAAGTGTTGTAAGATGCCCTTGTGGAGCTCAGGTAACTGTTGTGCTGTTCGTGGCTGTACTCTAATAATCAGACCACGTTTAGTTTGTGGCTGCAGCAAGTGTGTTTTGAACGTTCTCCCAAAACAAAAGTGGTAGTTTTCATTGCCTACTGACAGATAAGCAAACAAAAAGAATTTGGCTAAAAATTCTAAACTTGAAGAGAGAACCCAAAATGCTTTATGTGTGCTCATTTTATTGTGTGGATAAAAATCCAACAGAAGAAAACCCGCATCTGCATCCGAAGCAACTGAGTCAGTGAAGTAGCTACATATACTAGTGCGACTTTAAGAAATGCAGCCATTTCTGCAAGTCACCATCCCTCCCCGCATTAGCTGTAGGTTTCGGTAAAACAATATTGTCACATTTAAGCTTTGATAGCTGGTGTTCCCACATATTTTACGGCCTAAAAGCTCTGACGAAAGCCGGTTAGCGAGTTGCTGACATGTAAGCAAATAGCGATTCCGGTTTGCGGCGGAAGTTGCGCCCATAAATCACGCAAAGCCTCATGGGGGCTTGAAATAAGGTGGATAGAGTTTGTGATTCAATCGATGATGAAATAATCACCCAACTGGTAACAAAAATGATAAGCTGCAGCTTGACATTTTGTAGCTTATGAAAGTGAAATTATTTTTCATAAAATTTTAAATTGTGAAATACATTGTGTAATTACTATAATGATATTAAGAAATGAAATATGGTCTCAGGAATCAATGTTTGATGTTGAAGATTAAATTAACAAGTGCCTCTGGAGTCTTGCTTTACCACTTTTGCTTCAGTATACCATCTAGATGTCATCAATTTTTTTAGCATTGTTTTATAAATGAATTGGTTCTTGTGTCTGATCTTGAAAAAGATCCTTGACCAAACTTTGATCATAGAGCCCCATAAGGCTGTTTTCTTTGAACCAAAAAGTAGGTAAATATAAATTTTTACAAGAAAACATGGCTTTACAAACTGGGACAAAATGTAATTTGATGCGTTACAAAAAGTAGGTAAGCCTGGTCAAAAACTTATTAGAGTTGCAGCAGGAGAATTCTGATTCTTTAGTGTATCTTGGTCTGTGATTGCCAGAGTTTGTAAAACCTCATTTCTCGTTATCAGAAGAATATGCAGAAAAAGGCAATGTTATTTTATATTTACATTGGTTGCAATATTTTAGCTACTTCTCAAAATACGTAACTTTGCATCTTTACAACTTTGCATGCACAGTACTATCATAACAGAAATTATCATTTTGTCGAAATACTTTTCATCTCCCAAGAAAAGTTGTCAAATTTAGGCCAGTTCTTGTTTTAAATTTGACAGATTTTTTGGTCAATTTCTGGAAACACAGGAGAAGCTGCTAATGCTTAATTTTCAAATCTCTTTCTGTGTAACTTAGAAGCCAGGTCTCCAGAGGTTACCTTCTTATGCTTGTTCCTTTTGTCTATTTGTTGGGTGCCTGAGTTTTTTAATATACTGACAAGCTCAATTTTGGAAATGATAATTTTCACAAATATCCCATTTTGAAGGATGGTCCAAGTTTTGACATGTTGAATTTGATGGTCATTTGTCTCTGACAATAACCCCCCCACCCCCATGTCCTTTTTTGCCATTGTTTAAAAGCACTGAATAGAACAAAAATTCACACAGTTCTTGAATAGAAAAAATGGAAAAAAGGTTAAGTTTGAAAATGGCACACAATAGCACTGATCTCATAAAATGTATAATATTTAAAAAATATATATAAAATATTTAAATTGTAAAATAGATTGCCCTATTTGTTTTCTAAAACAGATTTTCTTTCCCTCATGGCAAACAGACATGATGTTCCAGTTTACACATTCACAGATGACTGGCATTATGGGCAGACTCCTGAAATATCTCATTAGCAGTCATCTAAAAGCTGTTTTCAGACTCACTATATGAATTTCCTGGCAATGGACTTACACAGCAGAAGCTGCAGAGTTTTTTTACACATAAAAATCAAAGCTTTTTACTAAAAATATGTTTGTATTCTGATGACATTTTTAAATATCTTTGACTTAATTCCAGTATATTTCAGAAACATCCACACACATATCTTATTTTATATAGACAATTTGGTTTCTATTTCCTTTTAGCGATTAAATTTTCCTAGGTGGAATAGTTGTGATGACAGCTTAAATCTGAACTTTAACAATGTGTTGCTTTTTGCAAGATTATGAAGGTGTTGTGTTCATTATGCCTCTGCATACTAATTGTGTCAAACTTTCACACAAATGTCAAACAGAATATATAAGTGATAACATTTATTATGCAAAAAAACAAATGCCAGCTTTGTTTTGACAGTACAATAATGTGTGAGAACTGTTTTTGTTTTATTTCTTATTAAACTCCTTAGATATATGATTTTACTGGGTTGTCTACAGCTTTGATGCTTCATATGCATGCTGTAATTAGCAGCTTTGTTTGTTTGAGATCGCTAAAATCCCCCAAACTGTGCTTTATTATAATAAACTGTCTTGGGCCAACCGCATGAACATATATGTTCACACAAATTTTATTCAAAATTTCATGTGAAAAAATGAATTAGATCTCACCTAATGTGGCTTTCTCTGGTCTGATCTGTGAGAATGTCTGACACATTATCGCCACATTAAGTTTAGCAGACTTGTTTTAATAGTATGTGAGAGCCATCTGAATATTGCATTGGGGCCTTAGTAGAATTAAATTCTTGGTTCCCCTTTACATCAACCCAACACAGCCCAATTACATGGCTTTAATACTGTTTTGGTATTTTGTGGGGGGGGGTTTCAGTTAACACAGCTGTTTTACAGGAATTGAACTGTTTCTTTTGACAATGTGTTTTGCTTGAACAACCCATTCACAGGAATTATTAAGCTAATAACACACTGGGTAAATGGGCTCAAGCATGACTTTTATTGTATTTTATAACAATGAAGGGTTTTCTTTGTATATCTAGAACTGATGCATTTGTGGCCTTCCCCATGTAAATAAAAGTTATACTGGGACAAAAACCCACATGACTAAGAAGCTAAAGAAAAGTTTTCCTACTACTTGGGCTGGCTTAGTTAACATGATTTATATCAACCACAAATGCACATTTTATTTAAAAATAAAAGCTGATTAATGTGATTGTCAACTCAGCTAAAAAAATGGCTCACTTTATTGGAAATGTAGAAGTGGGAATTCAATTACAGTGGAAGCTGGTGATTTTAAATGTTTTCTAGTGTTTCTCAGANAAATGACCAACTGCATCTGGCTGTGCTGAATTATATCATTTGTCTTGAAATGGATTGTATGTGAATGTATCTGAATCTGACTACATTCAGACTACATTCTGATATAATCTAGTTTATATCAGAACTACATTGTTCTGATATAAACTGGATTGATTCAAATTGAATATAGAGCAAACTGGAGTATTTGTTATAGTTGGCATAAAGTGAAGTGCTTTCATTGTAACATTGTGAATTGGTATTGTACAAGTTAAGGGAGCTGAGTCAAATTAAGTTGTAATCTTATTTGTTGGCATTTAAGGAACTATATCTTAAGATGGACCACAGCTGATTCAAAATGAACATATTTTAATTACTTCACACCATTCACTCCGTTCAAATAAGCCACCTAAAACTCAGAGATGTGTTTCTGTATATGGAGAGCAGTAAAAGAAGCTTCAATAAAACAGTCTAGCCGCTGTCCTGTTTCAGTTTCCAGTGCTAACTAGTTTCCTGCGACAGTGATAAATGATCAAGCTTTTATTTCCATTTGTTCAATGCTGTTAGACTGCACAGAATCATGGGAGCGTTATAAACTTGGATAGATTTCTTTTTACTGCTTGTGTGGCAGAATCGGATGCCTTTTTTTAACCACTGACAAATAGCTGTTTGTTAGCTCAGTTTCTACATAAAGTGTCATTCTGGTCTCTTTTTTTTTTTTGCAACTGAATACAATAGCTGCCACAATTATGACATAGTCAGTATAATTGTAGCTCTCATGCCTCTCTTGTGTGCACCGTGCAAACCCTCTTTTGTAGTTTGTCTAATCTCACTTCAACATTTTGCTCCATGTATTGGCCATTTATGCCTGTCATCGTTAACAAAATGAATGTTTTATTTATGTTGTCAACTTAAGGATATTTTAACAGACCAGTAGTGTTGTTTAAATTTGAAATGGACGGTTTGGATTAACAAGCTATCTTTTTTTCTCTCTTTCTCTTTGGCATTCTTGTTGGATGTTTTGGCCCTCTGCTCTGCCTGGATTATTACAGGTAAGTCTATCTCTTGTGTTTTTGGCAAAGCCTCTGGGCTGGATTAGCTCCTGTGCCTAGGCTGTCCCAGTAACAATGCTTTCTGGAATTGCATCTTAAGTACCTGTTGCACCTTGGGTGCATTTCAACCCGGCGATTTTGTAAACAGTGTGCACAGTCATCCCCCCTTTTTTCATCAGCTGACACTTGGCGAATGGGGCAATTCCATTTATGCAGCCAATCTCATAGGCTACTGGAGAGATGCCAATCTGGCCTCAAAGATAGGAAGAAAGAGGGAGCAAGGAGAGCTGCTGGAATAGCTTTTATTCATTCTGACACAGATCAGATAAATGGGAAATGATAAATGTTGCCTATTTTTACTTCCCTTAACCTGTGTTAACTTTGAATTCCAAATCGAGCCCTCTTGGATGCAGCAACCTTTGAAATCTTATCTGAAGTTTACTCTGGATGATCTGAATATGAATTATTCATCATAATGCTGTTGTTTCTGTGACTATTTTAGTGCATAACTTTGATATTTTGGAGATTGGCAGACATTTGAGAAGGGAAGAGGATCCTTTGTTTAAAAGGCCACCAGTGAAAGCAAAAATGGTTCTTCATTACTTTATTTGATAGCCTCTTTCTAAGCTTACCAGTGACAGATTGGTTGCATTTACAAAAACGTTACACACAGTAAGTACTCTTGGACGAAAGCAAATAAAATTGCCATTCAAAAAAGAATTTGACTTAAATATTCCAACGAGCCACCATAAAACAAAGGGAAATATCAGGCATACCTCACAAAGTCACACTTTCCTAATGTGTGACATGATATATGTGCCTCCGCACTATGTTGCTGGGCAAGTGCTCACATGATGAAGTTAACATTAGAATAAGTCTGGTTTTCTAGTCTTTAGAGCCCTAGAATACCCCATAAAGCCTTAAATTACATTTAGTTTGGCTGCATAAGCAATATTCCAATTTTCCTCTGTGAACATTGAGATGCTATTGTCTAGCTTTAGAAATCTAAAGTTAGTTTCATTTGAAGTGTCAATTTTAGAAGCATTTTTTATTACTGCTTAGCTGTGGGTAAGCCTTTGCTTTTTTTAATAACAGAAATTTTATTATGATCATTTTATTTTATTAGTAAGTCATTAAAATTAAGACAGGTTTCACCTTAGGTGCCAAGACAGTTTCAGCTTCTTGCTCCTTAAAGATCACATCTTGTTGGAACCCCTAACACTGAGGATCTTGTGTAATGTTATTAAAATTTACTGTTGCACTATGTTGTTGCAAAGGCTTTGTCTTTCAGATGAAACAGCTGTAGAGAAAATTAGAGGTACCTCCCAATAAATAACAATATCATCAAACAGTTCATTAGTTCGGTTAATTGGTCACTCTAAATTAGACTCTTAGGAATGAGTGTGTGTACGATGTTTTGTGTCCTGCAATAGACTGGTGATCTATCCGGGGTGTATCCTATCTCTTGTCCAATAGAGATGGCCCAGTAGAGAGAATTTATTTCAGTAATTCAAAGTATGAAACTCATAGATAGGTTCATAAACACCCTAGTTGATTAGTCTTTATTTCTGTAAATTTTAATGAATGTAGTTTTCACCAATTCAAATCTCAGTTTCTCAGAAAATTTAAATGTTGCATAAATGGTATGTCCTACTCATTCATAGAGGAAAATGCTGACTTGACAGTTGTCCATCAGACCCTCAAAAACAGAGTCATTCATGAAAGGTCATTGCTAAGGAGACTGGATGTCCACAGAGAGCTGTATTCAACTATACTCACGGGAAGTTGAGTGGAAGGTAACAGTGTGGTAGAAGAAATGGCATGAAGTTCAAGGATAATCACATTTGGTCGAGAAGCAAAGTTCATTCAAGAGTTTCAGGAGGAGAAATAGAAATGCTTCTGTCCATGCATGAGTTTGACTTTTTGAGCTAACTTCTGTTAATAAATTATGTGTTGGAAGATATTTTTGTTGACATAAACTTGCTTACCATGCAAGTTCATAAACATTTTGCAATTTCTCACATCTTTTGAAATTATGCGACACTCCAAGCAAAGCTGGACATATTTAGTTAAGAACAGCTGACATAAATAGTTCAGACCAAGGATATGTGTTCATCAATTGGAAACCACCATGTTTAAAATTACATGACTTTCTTGGCTGCTTTCTATATTTTTCCGCTTGACTGTATGTTTTCAACATAATGTAATTTAATCGACATTGATACTGTTTGGAGACACTTTATTTATTTTTATTTTTTTGGCCTAACCATCCTGTCAAGCTCTGCCAAAATCATCTCCCTATAAGCCATTTGTATTGGAAGATAACAGTGTGTATTAAACCTGCCTAAAATATATATTTTAATTATCATAGCCATTAGTGCAGTTAGAAATAGTAATGTAGTTGACTAAGTCTTTATGTTACAGTATTATCAGAGTACTCCTGTTACAAGTAACTTGTGTGTCACACGTCTGCAGCAGAAACAATTTTTAAAACCTCTGCCGTCTGCAACAAACATGGATTAAGAAACCACATCAGTTCATGAGTATGAGGTGTTGACATGTTTAGCCTTTATTGTCTTGGATTTGTTCAATATCCAATCAGCTTTGCTGGTTTTTTCACCAAAGGTATGAGTAACAATGATAAATGAGTAGAAAATCCTGTGTCCTGCCAGAGATAAAGCTTTGTCGTTCAGCCATGCTAATGCGCTGAATATAAGGCACTGACCCACATCTGCTCTTATACAAGTTACATGAAGCCCCAGATGCAGACCCAGCTGTTGTTAGCCTGTGTATTATCTCACCCACTCACCCCAATGGTAATGTTAAAAGCAAGGCAGCTCACCAGTACAGGCTAATCCAGCCAAAGCGTTTGAATTTCTACAGGAAAAAGCAATTATAGTAATAAACTTAGCCACTGTCTGTCAGTCTAAATATTCAACAGATAACCTTAACCCCATTTCCTATCAAGTTTCATATTTAGCAGCAACAACTTTCTTTTCCTGCAGTGCTGCATTTGTGTTAGAATTATGACTCCAGAGTCATTGTTATTAATTCAGCGTCCGATCTGCGTGGTGCATGTAAATGAAGCAGTGGGAAGCAAGACCTATAGGCTGCCTGGAGAGTTAGTCTATGTAATGAATATAATTTCACTGCTCTACTGGGCCATTGTCATTTTTTTTCTGTTAACTTGCTTTTTTGACTGTGTGTTTCACATCTGTGCTTAATTTCTGCATCTAAATGTAAAAGTCCCTGGGTATGCCGTGTTTTAATTAATCCCCAGTTTGTATGTAGGTTATATAAATACCAGGATTGTGTTAGTGGATTATGTGACATTGTTAGCAATCTGTATCTGATCAAAAAAAAAAAAAGAGGGAATGGGTAAGAGAGAGAGATTTTGTATTTTAAAGAGAATGTTAATGATTAAGATATTGATCCTTCAAACCCCACCTGTTAAAAAAGAAGCTGAGAAAAGCCGCCCCCACTCTGTCGTTAGTCATCATCAGCTTCTTACAACCCACTGCGGTACACGCTGCCACCCATGATTTAGCTCTCCATCCAGTTATGAGGGGGTGTTAAGTGTTTATTATGCCGCAACGGTCCCAGTCGCAATGAGAAAGCAGAATGTTGCCTGATCAATACCTCTCACAGGAAGCTGGGTTAATTTATTTTTTAAGGATCTGCTTGCATCTCTAAGGGCTTTCTTGCTGTAAGTCGAAATGCAAGTCGTTTCCTGAAGATGTGCAGATTGACATTTTATCACTGACACTGCTGTTTAAGGACTTAGTGCTGACACTCTGACACAAAAGTGAAGGCATCACCTTTTGTGTGCTCTACGTTCTGCCTTTGTTTTTGTAATTTGAAACCCGGTTTGCTCTGTTCTCAACAAGGCACAAGAGTCTGACAGCTCCGACTGCTGCGCTTGCTGATTGATTGTGTGGCTAACGTGTTTATAGATAATGCAGTTGGCAGCTCTCCATACAGTTTGAGTCTGCAGGTTCTGTTTGATGGTGCAGCTTAACCATTCACACATGCTATCACAGTACACACACAAGAGCTCTTTGCTGGTAATACACCAGTTAATCACCTAGAGACTGGGACTGGGTGTTTTTCACCTTGGAAAGGCAAAACAAAATGGAATTTTTTTTATCATTAAGTAAAATAAACTTAAATGCTACCAAGTAAAAGTAATGGCAGCACTCATCAATATGGAAGTTGTTATTGCAGGAAGACCATTCAAAAATGTTTTCCAGAACCAGGAAGCTGCTTAAAAATTTACTTAAGGGAAGCTCAAAATCTGCTGAAAACTATTTAAAAAGAGAGGAGTCTTGTTTCTGGTTCAATCAAGCCTCAAGAAAGAAAGAGAGAACAGGGTTTTCAGCAGATAACAGGAAGAATGAACCAAGTACTGCTAATGTAATATGCTAAAAAAATACGGCAATATCTGCTCTGTCATCATTTTGTCTTAAATTTACCTGATGGTTGAACTGTTGAAATGTTAAAAATACACATTTTAATACTGTTAACTGTACTTTTAAAAATAAATTCAAATCCATTGAATTCTTTACTCTTTGTGCAAACAAAACCACCTCATAGTTTTACCATTTCAGTTTTTGACATAACTCTACCTTTATTGACATTAAAGGTGGAGTTATTGGCAGACTTTACATGAATGAATATCTGTTGAAGAATCATGACTGTGTCTGTCATTTCAAACATACATTTTTGCACACCAAACAATGACTTGGCATTTGTTAGCATGTGGCCTGAATATCATTTAGCACATCTAAAACAGCTGCACTTTTGACATGTTCTGCTCCCCTCGTATACTACCTTTAAGCAAAACAACACAAGTTTTAAAAAATAAATCACAACCTCATTAGTGCTTGTATCATGCAGTTGGAATGTGAAACATTTATTATTCCTCAAAGTGCTGGAGAGTTTCCGTACTACAAATTATTTAGTTGTGAAAATACAAATTATGGTTGAACACATTATTGCCACTGTGATCCTTTTGGTTACCACTCATCTGTATTGATTTTTACTGAGGCTCATCAATCAAGACATTTATAATGGATGCTGTCTGAGAGCACCTATCTCCCTTCTGGGAATCATCACCTCAAGCTCGGGTCAAGCAGAGATTTGATCTGTTGTCAGTTAGATGAATTGATGTTTTTCTCCTTATTCTCTCCATTTTACAAACACAGAGAGTGAAAAGAGACGAGAGGTAAAGGTGAGCAGAGATAGAAAGAATTCCAAAGTACTTTAATGTCGGCCCCAAAGACTCAAAGCTATTAAAATATTCAAAGCCATTCTCGATCACCTTTCGCCCTGCTTGCTTGTTTAAGAAAAGAGTGAAATGAAATCAATAGCCATACCAGTTCCAGCCCTCAATGTCGGGTATCATCTAATATTTATATAAATGAGGCCTCAGCCTCAAATTTACCCTGCAGTTGCATGTTTGAGGGCCTGTAAATGACTCAAATAGGGCTGAAATTCTTGACAGGATGTGAGAATGAAATAAATCTCAGTTCCCGTCATGATTGCTACTACAGTCATTTGCATTCTCATGATCTGACAGGATATGATTAACAGCCATGTTGAGTCTTAAAGTGGAACACCTTTGCTACCATAAATATGAAATGGATCATAAATTCCCACATGGCAACTTTGAGCCATTATTGTTCTCGAAAAGCATGGCTCACGGCAAAAAAATTGCAGAGAGAGGTGCTTTTGCTGCTTTAGTACCTCATACCGACAATAAATGTGTTCAACAAAGTTAATCAACTTTTTACTCACTAAAAACATTACCATGAAACATTGTGGACACTCTACATCAGGTCTGACAAGTAAATTTCACCTAACTGGTTTGATAGTAATTATTACTATAACTTGCTTTGCTGAGGTTACTTTTAGACTATAATCAATGTTCAACAATGCTAGGAAGGGTTGTGTGTATGCTCGTTCCTGCTGAGATAACCTGAGCTATTCCATCTTTTCAATATTAGTACTTTGCCTGGATGTCAAAGATGGCAGAAAATCTAGTTTGCCATATGTGTCTAGCTAATATTTTTGCCCCTCTGGAATGAATTTTGTTACCTTTCTGTAATATTTTTACAAAATACTGTCACAGGTTTACCATTTGTTTAATCTATTTTACTTAGAATCTTTATGAAATGGAAATTTATTGTATAAATTGAAAATTCTCTTTGGAACAATGTGAAAGTACTGTCAAAATATTTTTAAAAAATGCTTATATTTTCACTTACATATTTTCTATGTAATGATAAGCAGTTTCACATTTAAGTTAAAGTAATTCTAAATTACTGCCAAAAAATTTTTTTTGTCGAACATTCAGACACTTTATTGACTTGGGGAAATTAAACCCTCTTTGCTTCAGGCTAAGCTTATCGTCAGGCTTTGTGTCGCTGCTAAAATGTTCTACCAAGTTAAACTAAACAATCCCCCCTTGACCCTAACATGAACCTTTTTGGACAGTTAATTTTATTGTAAAGAAAACAAGTTTATGATGACTGCTAAGTTAAACATTTTTGTAACATTAAAGACATTACTTGATATTTCAACAAATAATGTCAAGATTGTTTCCAATTGCAAAGGTTTTCTGTTGCATATATTCTATTTCAGAGTGAGTAGTATCTTTTTTTATTCAAGGTTATCCTAAATTACTGCCAAGTTCTTTTCTCCCCACTTTCAGACACGTAATTGCCTGAGGGACCTTCAGTTCTCATCACTCTTCATTAGGCTGATTTTACCTCCAGGCTTTATATCACCTATAACATGTTTCACCAATTTAAACCAAACTAAACCATTCTTCACTGTGACATCACCATTTTTGGGGTCATGTAAATGCATATTCTTGAGAAAAATAAGATTACCATTTATGCTTAGACTTGTTTTTAGGAACTTGAACAAGGTAAAGAAAGTAGTCTTTTTGAAACTGAACATGTAATGATTGTCAGTGATTTCTTAAACGCTTTATTCCTGCTGACTTACAAATCGTAAACATCTTTTTTAAAATTTATTTCAAAATAACACAGAATGATGCAAAATTATCGTTTTCACAGAAAAGCATTTGCAAATTCGGTATATCTACGCTGCCCCTGCCGTAGGAGTCTGCAGAACATGGTGAACGGAATGTAAGATGCAGCCACAGTATGAGAATATGCACACTAGAGAGCAGTCTGTTACCTCTTTCTGCAGTGGTGGTGATCAACCAAACCCCCCATCCCCTTGTTTCACGCAGCACACTGTTCATTTCACAGTAGCCAGGAAACACCACATCTCTTAGTTTGCACTAATTTACACAGTGAAGACCAGAGGAAGATTTACACACATACACACCTCTGCATGGCCTTGTATTCAACAAACATTTTATATCACATGAAAACACAGTGGTAAACACCGCATGTGCAAATATTGCTTGAAGCTGGTGGATAATCTCCTCAGGAGTTCTGACACTACTTGAATTACATTTGTATCTACATGTGCATGGTTTAAATGATTGAAGAATTTGTGTGTTTAAATTGGCCAAATGACGCAACTCTATTCTATTGCAGCCAAAGGGTGGTGAACGGTCTAGAATATGATCTTTCTCCTTTCTTTACTTCAATGCAACACAAGCGGCGATGTGATAAAATTAAAACATGCTTACAAAATTGAAAAAGATTATTTTGAATCTGTTCACAGTGAAGGAATGAGGAAGAAATTAAGCCAATAACAAGACAACAAAATGAATGATAAACCAACAAATGTGTCAGAAGCAGTTTGAGATGAAATGGAGATATCTGTTTGCCTCTTTCATTTTTAATTTTTTCCCAGTATTTCATCAATTTCTTTTTCCTCTCTTATTTCTTTTGGTTTGATACACTGTAGAATCATGGCTCTCTTGTCCAGGAGCACAAAGACTACATCTATTGTCGTTCTTCCACTGGGACAGGCTTCTCACATACAAAATGAGTGTACTGTGAATAGTGGTTCATTTATTTAAACATTTTTTGTACTTTACAAAAGAAATAGATTATCATTTTTTTTTCAATTTCTCCACACTTGCACTTCTTTTAGCATATTTTACAGACTTTTATTTTTACATTTTTAATTAAACAGTTTTTTTTTATATTTTAAATGCTCCTCAAATATTGTATGCACCATAATACAAATGGTTTGCTGATTTTCTTTTCCTTATTTTTTTCTCATCTTGTTTGTCTCCAGTTTATCTTTAAACAATATTTAAATGTTCTGAAATAGAAAGACACATTAAAGCTCAAATATCCTTCCATGAGAGAAAAGCTCCCAGTACACAAAACATATTCCTTTCTGTTTTTCGTCAGAGCATCAACACGTCCCATTGCCAGGTGCCCATTATGCTTTTTGATTTCAAATTAGCAGTAGAGAGCAGTAGCAATAAATCCACCATAGTCAGCCATGTAAAGCATACTCCCTCTACATCACAGTGAAAAGCTGTGTAAAAAGTGTCCAAAAGATGAAATAATTTCCTTTTGTTCTACAACATCTCCCTCTCTTTAGTATCCAAAAAGGGATTTACTGTATATCCACATAATCACAGGTAAAGACGTAGTCAAAAAGCACAGTCACACCTCACATTCTCGTGAAGGTTGCTGTTGGCAAGTGCAAGAGCCGTATTCATTAATGATAACCAAAGCTCCCTCAATGTGGTTAGGTTTATAGTCAACATAGTACTCCGGTGTAGAAATTGCAGCCATCTGCTGCATGCTTTGCTTTTGCTTCTGCTTACGGCGCTGACTGCTGAAGCACTGCCTCAGTTGCCTTATTCCAGCTGGAAAGCACTTCCATGCCACGTACAGAATGAGAACTACGATGAGAAAGGAGAAGATGAGCGCCATGGTACCAGTCACTACCTTGTGGATCTGCATGGTGCTTTCCAGGTCGTCGTGGCCCACTGTGACAGTATAAGAACTTGTGACCACCTCACTACCCTCACCCTCATACGGATTTGGGGTAAAAGGTCCCAGAAACACAGAGCCACCCTTGGCCAGATCCCTTGTTGATGCATACAGGCCTGCTGTGGTTACCTCTGCCGACGAATCACATAGCTGAAAAGCATAGACTGCATCCAACACATCCTCACCCTGTGCAGTGTCGGGGCTTGAACACAGCAGGGAGCTGTCACGCTGGCCTCTGAAGGCACTCAGCCAAGAGGCCAAGGCACACACATTGCGGCTGCACTCCCAGTCATTGCCTGCCAGGGTAATGCTGTCCAGAGACGACCACGAATCCAGGATGCGTTGGTCCAAAGAAGCCAAGCGATTCGAGTCGAGCATCAGCACCTTCAGGTTGGGAGTACTCTCAAAAACATGTGGCTCAATGTACTCAATTTCATTGGCTGACAGGTCAATCTTCTCTAAAAAATGCCAGGTCCACTCCAGGGTGTTGACAACAATTGTGGCATGATTGTTGTGCATGTAAAGGGTACGTAAAGAGATAAGACGAGGAAAATGGGCTAGGTTGACTTTGACCAACTCATTGTGCTCAAGATGCAACTCAGTCAACTTGAAAAGACCAGCAAAGGAATTCCTTGCCAGGCTCTGTAGTTGGTTGTATCCCAAGTCCAGAAACTGCATGCTCCTGCAGTCTTGAAAAATACGCACTGGCACAAATTTGAGTGTGTTGTAGCGCAAATGCAAATTGGTGAGCTTTCTAAGGCCATGGAATAGGTCGGGCTCGAGTGCCTGCAGCCTGTTGTATGAGAGATCCAAAATGCGTAGGTTTGGGAGGGGCCTGAAGGTACCATTTGGCAGACTCTCAATCCGATTGCTGCTCAGGTCCAACTCCTTGACCCGTCTCAGCCTCTCAAATGCACCCTCCTCTACAATGTCAATGTTGTTATGATCTAGATAAAGCCAGGTTAGCTGTGACAGACCAGCTAGTTGGCCATCACGCAGCTCGGTCAAGTTGTTCTCTCTCATAGACAGGCCCATGGCACTGCTCAGATTGCGGGGGATGTCTGTGAGGTTGAGCCCCTCGCAGTACAGCAGCTTGCTGTCGCAGCGGCACAGCCTTGGACAAACCGCTTCTGCCAAGGAAACAGTTCTCAGAAAAATACCCAATGAACACAGTATCAACCCAGGGGGTTTCTTCAGTGGCCACTTTAAGTACAGTCCAATTAGGAGGAAATCCATTAGCATAAATATCCAGGAATGTCAGGGAGAAAATGTCCATTGAACCACTCTGGATATTATTTTTGCACCTCTCAGATCATTTTTTTCAGCATATGTGATTAAACTTTTGAATTCATTTGGTCTTTGTATTTTATTTGCAGAGATGGATATATTTATTTTATGCAGTCCAACGACAGGTCTTTTGTCCAAAATGTGAAAAATAAAGAGCAGTTCTGTTTTGCCAATGAGAGATATTCGGCAGTGGGTGGAGAGTAGAGGGGATGAAAAATGAAACTGTCCTTTCCAGTCGCTCTTATTCAAAATGATTTTTACTCACCCCTATTCAAAAGCTGACAATCTCCATTTAGCATCTTGCTTTGTGCCCCAACACTAATTATGTACGAATCTGAAAAAGACCCCACTGTGGCACACATCCCCCCCCGCCTTTTCTCTTTTCAGTGGACACCAGGTCCTTGGCAGGCTTACAATGTCTTAGTTCTCTTCAAGTGAAAGAGCCAGAAAGAGGAAGAATCCAAGTAGCTTTCAGCGAGATGGTAGGAAGTGCAAGTTCCCCTGTCTGCATGCATGAGCTCTGTCTCTTTTGCTCCTCTGCAGTCTTCTGCTGCAAGGATCAGAGGGAAGAAGAGACAACCAAAGCAACAAGAAAAAACGATGAAGAATAATTTGAGTGTCGATCTTTTCTCCTCCTCTCTGATTAAGTTTCAGCTGAGCTGTTGAAATGTATTGCTGTTTGTCTCAGCAAGAAATCAGTCTTTTGAGGTTTAAATCCATTTAAGCTGATAATCGTGTCTCCTGTGACGAAAGCAAGAAAAAAATATATATATTGCAGAGGTGACTCCTCTTCTCAGTTTTCTTGTGTAACAGCATTCCTTGTCATCCCAGTGGCTGGTATCTGTTTATAGGCGACGTGCATCCCCTGTGGTTCGCAGGTTTTGTTAACTCCCTTGCTCTCCAAATGTTTTGTCAGCCAGCTGGAAGAGGCTGCTGGAGGCTGGTGCTGGTCCGGCAGGCAGGGGCGGTAAATGTGGGAAGCGAAGGAGCGAGCAATCCCTTGCAGCAGACCAGTACACTGACAGCGCATGTAGAAGCACCTTCTGTTCACTGAGTGTCGTAAGCCACTCACAATTCAGAGTGCTCTCTCTCTGTCTCTCCCTCTCTCGCTCTCTTTCCCTTGATCGCTTACTCACTTGTTCATGCCGCTCCCCTCCTTTATTTCCCCTCCTCCCTCTCGCATCCTACATCCTTGCTTTATTTTCTAGCTGTTTTTTTTTTTTTTTTTATCTTTGGCTCATTTATTTACATATTCAAAAAGGGTTGGACTTAAACCAGGGACTTAATAAACCCCCTGCTACCTTTAACCCACCCATCTATCTCTTGTGTTATGAATTGTGCATCTTCTGACTTTCCAAGTTTCTGATATTAGCGTTGCTTTGATTAAGCCAAGAAGTAGTATATAGCTTCTGCTTGCATGTTAAGTATTATGTGTCCATGTACATTAAAACAGAGAATGATTATAAACATGTATAATGTTACATACTGTTGTATGGGCAGCAGGAGGAATCACTTCATTTCAACAGTAATTCAATAGTGATAAGTTTACACGAGGTATTTGTCTAATATTGCATATATGACTATGTTTGAATCAATCTCATGCTATTGATATTCATCATTTATCCCTGCCAACAATAAATGCTGGAGTATAATGAGTCAAGACTAGAGTATGACATTCTTCATTTAATCAAACTGTCCTGTAGCCAAGCATTCGGTGTCATTTTCAATTATAGGCTGGCTAGGCATTTTGAATACAGATGTAATTGCTTGCCAAATAATATTAGTATAAAGATATAACATAAATATCTCTCTCTGGAGATCCACTCCCATCTCACTAACTAGAGTTCTCTGGAAATGCTGCTTGCTTTGTCATCTTTCTCCTATCACTTTTCAAAGACAATAAGCTGTAACCTAAGCCATGCCATACATCTTGCAAATCAGCCTGGTCTGCAGTCCTGACACCATCTTTTTCTTCTTTGAGTTGAATCAAATCTTAACCTTTGCTTATTACTGTTTATTTATTCAGTCTGTTAAATGTTCAATAAACACTTATTTTAAATATACCCTTTTTACAAAGCCAATCCTGTAACATGAACATAAAAGCTGAAATTAAGAAGGACACAGGTGTTTTTTTTTTTATTATTTGGATTGGTTGTTAATATCAGAGAGGCTGCTTGGATAATTTCAGAAACTACTATCTATAATCTACTACTATTTTCACACAAAAACATATCCTGTTGTAGTTGGTGGGATGAAAATAGATTGTTGATGTCAGAGGTTAAGGAGAATGCTGAGACTTATTGAAGGTAATTGAACAGGAAAGGTAGCTCAAACCAAGGTAGGTTTGACACAATTTCTAAATTCACAAAGGATTATCCATTGCATATTTTGCAAGCGTAGCAAAGTCGTGTTCCCGACCACTCTGATTTAGAGTACAAACATTGGTGCGTCAGAAAATGCCAGCAGACATCCAAGCAAATGTTGACAGTTTCCATGTGTTTGTAGAAAAGCATGTAATTTGAGAAAGAGAGAAAGACATTTAATGCGTCGGAGAGAAATTATGAAAAAAAAATAAAGCAAAAAGAGAACAGGGCTGAAAACATAATAAAAGAAGAGCAAAAGAGGTAGTTTTCCTTTGTGTACATAATAAGGTCTAATAAGGTCATTTTCAAGTTTAGACTAGGGGTGAACAAAACCTTGACATTTACCAAGAGACAATTTTGTGCCACCATTCTTTGTCCCAGCAGCTTCCAAAGTGACACTCTGTTACTCTCATTCTCCTTTCCCAATTAGGATTTATAAAGAAAAAGAAAGATGACACAATAATTGTGAATATGCAATATTTGGTTACATTTTTAGGTTTTTGGTAAAGTTTTAAAATTTAAAAACTAGCCTCTCTTATTACGCTTTGCTTCATACAGAAGGTCTAAGCTCTCGGCTATTGAGAAACGATTGCTTCTTGGAGACATGGACTTTGTTGAAGTTTTAAATCTTTTCCACGTAGCCTAATGTTTGTCTGTGACATATGTAATGTTTCCCAGGTCCCATTTCCCAGGAATTGTGATTGGAAACAAGTGGAATTGAATAGGATGGCAATAGTCAGGCTAAGTGAGCCTTGCCTACACAAAGTGAAGTTAGAATTGCACATTTTGACTCCAAAGTTCTAGTATTTCATATTTCTATTACCTTAAATATAAATATGCTTTCAGACTACATTTCTTGTGACTTGCTGCTCTGTAAAGAAACTGAATTAAAACTGAATTGAAAAGTTCAGCATGCTGGAGTAAATTGTGGAAAACTTATCACAATATATTCACCCTGTTATTAGTAGAGCAAAACCTGGCATGGAACAAATTTACCTCACTTACACTCAAAATAAGCCCAAATAAGAGACATTTACCTATGAAATTCCTCATTACAAATATTAAGATCAAGATCTAGAGGCCATCGTTTGCTCCCTGTCTCTCTGCTTAAGCAGACACTGGTTTTAGAATAGAGTAAGAGTTTCTCTCTCTTTTAAGTTGCAATAATAATAATGCAACAATAAATGCAATCACCTAACAGCCATGCAACTTTTTTGTGATTGTTTCTACCATTTCCCAGCTTAAGCAAAGTGATTCCATCTGGTTCTCCACTTAGCCCATACATGAAGTGATTCAAAGCAAAATCTTAAAAATCATTAGAACATTTTTTTAATCCTCAGTGACAATGCAGTGATATCTATTTATAAAGATTTTATTTTGTGAATAAATATTTTTCAATGAAAGAAAATGGATTGGAAGAGAAAGCTTACATTGTGGATGACATGTATTTATTTATTTTTAACCTACTACTTTATTTTTTACATTGAATTTAAAATAGATGTTAAATTAACCTTTTGAATTACATAGGAAAGAAGAATCACTGCCCTTCAGATGATCTGAACTTCTTGAGGCTGGAATAATTTGGCCTCACCTTTAGTGTATTTCCTCTTAGCTGTAATAGATGACTACACCATCAGCTAATGACATGGTGCTCTGTAATGACTTGACGCAGCGAACAGAAGAGCATCCAGACCATCAGTTTTAGACTAAGAGTTTTAGCTCTGCTTTCTAGTCAAAGTCAGCACTAGTGTGCGTTAGTGTGACTCTGCCTGGGATGGATGGATGGATAGATGGATAGAT
>CAEGAG010270395.1:0-10443 GCA_903067065.1 Brachyrhaphis terrabensis | reverse complement strand
ACTTAATACCAAGTTTGGTAACACAGAAAACAAAATGGAAAAAAGAAAACTGAATCTCTTCTCTGTGGCACTTAATTTCTCTGCAAACGTGCTCCGCCTCATCACATTTTTTGTTTTTCTGCGATGCATCCTCCGACACGCATCGGCCCAAACGTACACATGAAACAAAAGGGAAATTATAAAATACACAAGGAACATGAGGTCACACACACACAAAAAACCCCCAACAAAAAACACACACAGAGAGAGAGAGGTAATTCAAGTACAATGTGTTGAGCTCGAACTCAAAGTCAATAAGAAGAACCACAATAAGAGACGAGAGGGACGAAGCGCACAGACGGAACCGCAGAAAAAGCTCATTTCCTCCGCCTGGCTGCGTCTCATCCGACCGGTGACCACCTGTCTGTTGGATATGGAAATCCCCAAAAGATGTCATGACAATCACTTGTGTGGAACAGGTTTAAACGTCAGAAAGTTGGAGATGTTCACCTTCACTTTTCCAGCATTGTTTTCCTCAGAAGGACTGAGTAGAGTGCACATTTCAAACGATAAGGATGCTTCGCTTCTCCAGGCAGGAAAAGTAATAAAGCAACGTCTAAAAAAGGTGGGAACTTTCCGTTTTCTGACGTCGAAGCATCAATCTGTACTTTCATACAGCCTCATCATATGCTCCTCATTTCCAGATGTTCACATTCAGGGCTCTTGTCACTCAGTCCTTAAAACCGACGAACGTTGGGATTGTGCAGCTAAGGCATCCTCAGCACGTTTACCGCAAACCGTCCAAGTCGCAGGATTCACGCAGACGACAAGCCTTCTCCCCCTCATGATTGGTTTTCCTCCGCTGTGGTGAGCTGACAGATCGACGGCAGCTGAAGCTTTTCTGCTATGAGTCAGTTCATGTTGGGTATCGTTAGTGTGAGACACTGATAGTCATGGGGATAAATGGGTAGAAGCAGTCCAGACACCTATTGCTGAATATAGCTGGGTTTTCTTGTGCGATATTATGATAGCGAATTATATTTTGTTGAAGGGTTTATACACCTTGCTGACATCAAACAGAGACTGTTGTCGTAGTTTGCTTTACCTGTGCAATCAAGCCATGATAAACTATGATGCAGAGCTAAAAAAAAAAAATAACATATGACATAAAAGTGACGGTTGTCGGCCTTGAGCGGCCAGTGGTGACTGGAGCGTCTCCGACCCAGGAAGACCGCTGAAGAAGCCGGGTAGACCTCCAGGGAGAAGCAGCTGGTGTCTTCCCTGCTTAGTTTGCAGCATCTTAATACTCCCACTAGTCCAGTTCAACTGTCCCGTCTACTGCATAAGCCTGCAGGGGCCCACACTGATTCTCAGGGGCTATCTCAGAGCCACCACTGCTTCTGGTGGAAATTCAGGAATGGACTCAGAAACTTGCAGGTTTTTGGGCATTGGAAAAGGAAACTGAAACAGTTCAAGGACTTAAAACAGAATGTTCATTAAAATACTCAAATATAGACATAGCTCGGGAAATAGCGAATGCAATATTTGGAAAGCATGGCACCAAAAGAGCAATGTGAAAAAAAAAACAAAAACGAAAAGAGGATAGTCAGATAGCCCTTGAGAATCTGCCTTCTCACCAAAGTGGCAGCAGCATCCAAACAGTCACTTCTTTGCAGCCTACTTGCTTTGTGGTGCTGCAGGAAATGACCTGAAACAATAGCACAGTTGCAGATGTAGTGAACGACCCGGTGAATCCGAACAATGCTGGAGAACTCTCTCCAAGTCTTTTAGCCCCACCGCCCCCGCCCCTACGCCCAGCTCCTCGTCGCCGCCTTTGCATGTAAAAACAAACAAACAAAAAACAAAAACTAAACGCTCTTTTTTTTTTTCAAGCATCTTCTTGTTGACATTCCTCAATCTTCAAGACCTCCTACCCGCGCCGTTACATTCCTCTTACCTCTCTGCCCCCATCCACTCCCTCCCTCCTCATTCACTTCACCCCATTCCCGTCTCAGACGTAGCAGAGGTACAGGTATGTCTTCTCTATGCGCCAGTCTGGAGGGATATCTTCAGGCTTGTGACCTTTCATGTGCTTCTGCATGGCTGACAGGCTGGGGCAGTACTCCAGGCAGATGGTGCATTGGTAGGGCGAGGCGCCATTGTGGGTGCGCAGGTGCTTGATCATGGCCGAGTAGTCCCTGGATCGCTGGTGGCACAGCTTGCACTCGAATGGCTTCTCACCTGCAGATGATGGGAAGGTGGTGGAAGACAACAATTATGTTAATTATAAAGTCATTTTGGGCTCATTTTAGACTCCTGCTGAGAACCGATGCTAAATCTGACTGAAAGGATGAGGAAGAAAAGGTTTTATTGCCAATGACTTCCATCATTCATGTAAATGTTAATGCAAACCAAACAAGGAGAAGAAGCATTCAGCTTCTATAAACAAAGCTGGAACAAACTTCCAGAAAACTGCAAAACAGCTGAAACACTGAGCTCCTTTAAATCAAGGCTAAATCTCCACCTGCTTAGCGATGCCTTTAACCCATAATAACTGGAACATTGACCAACATATATATGATCCACCTGTTTATTCCTCACTACGTATCGGATTCATTTTTACACCTCTCAAAACAAACCAAACTGTTCTTTGTCTCATCAAACATTTAGTTTGTGCATAGTATCAAATGGTTTTTATTGAGATTTTGATGTAATTCTCTAACAAACAGAACCAGATGCATCCAGTAAAAAAAAAAAAGCAACATATTTGCGTTAAACTTAAAAAAAGAAACAAGAAACAAATGAAAACGTTTGGATTGTTTGTGGTATGTTTTTACCTATGCATCCACAGCTCAACATGTTTTTTGCTACATAACTCGAGTTAAATATGCAAATCATAATGAAACAGTACAACAGTATTTTTTCAAATAATTTACTGTAGAAAAGACAAAATATTTACCATAAATGTGCAGAACAACGCTGATTCAATGGCCGAGATAATCTGTGATGTATCTAACATGCAGCTCCTGCCACTTTAAACCCCTGAAGGTGTTATAAATCAGAACGACGCCGTTCTCCTGCTGCTGGGGCTGTTATGTTTAACGGCCACATTTCAATTTGGCAGCAGCGGCCGTCCTGAACGTGCTAATGATTTGAGTGATGGCAGGGAATAATCCACCAGCGCTCAAGCCGGCAGACTCAAATTAGACATGTAAATGCTGACCTTTACCAATGGCATTTGAAATGAGCTGTCGGAAGTGATCTGGCTCGGCGCTTCGCTGTCACCTTTCAGCAGAACCACACACGTGTTTGCGGCGACAAACAGCCGTGTTCCCGCCACCGTCGCTCGTCCGGTCAGTCCCGGAGAAACCCCGGTTAACCTTGACCTCAGCCAGCGCCGGATAACGGTGTCACTTAGCCAACAGGTATGAACACAGCGCTGAAAACCTGTTTAATTTCAGTGCGAACGCATGCGGGGTGTTGATATTGATAACCAGACTGTAAACACAGTCCCCTCAGATAATCAGCTAATAACGAATTGCAAATGGGGCCTTGGTATTGATCAGTCATTGGCATTTGGGATGTGTGGAGAGGCGTGGGGTGGGTAGGGGTTAGGTTGCCAATGTCGATGATTCATCAAGCAGCTGCTTTTGTGTGAGGTGGCCTTTGACTGTGAGCTTGTCACTCGCTCTTGTTATCTGCTGTTGCTCTCCGGCTTAATGCAAAGCCCCCCTCCCTCATACAAAAGGGGAAAGGGTGGACGGAGGGGAGCCAATTATTGGACAGGCTGCCTTGATAGTGTGGCTTAACAGCTGGTTTATTGAATGGGAGATGGGAGGGTGCTGCTGCGAGTGTGTGTGTGTGTGTGTGTGTGTGTGTTGGAGGGAAAAAAGATGGCGAGAGAGCATAAACCCTTGGCCGTGTGCCACCCTGGTGAGCGCTCGTGGTAGACTATACTCACTCAATCGAGTTTGCAGCATGCACTCATTCTCCAGGGCACCTAGCCTATCACTGTGTCAACATCTTTATGGGGCTCTAAATATACTGGGATCAATACAAAGTCTTCTGAGACATTCATCCACTGTATCACAGTAATACTGATTTTCATCTGCTCTGCTCTGGGCCTTGGAACTTTGATATCCTGAAGTCTTTTAATGGCTGTTTAAAAAATGACCAAGAAATCCCTGAAGCATTGACTGAAAGTGTTTTTCTTAAAAATAAATGAATGAATTTGAGCTATGGTAGCAGGATGGATATCTTGGAAAATGTTAAGATAGCTTTCATTTCATGTTGACTTTGGGAGCGAAACGCTTCATGACGCCTCATTATGATTGATCAAAATTAACCTCAAGTGGAAATGAAAGCACCAATAAACCTTTCCATCTTCAACATGCAAAAGTACGTGTTAACTGGAAGTCAGTCTCCATAGACACTGTTTGTGAGGTAAATGACTGAATCCATTCCTCCTTGTTGAAGAGCTGCTGTTTTACATTTGAACTTGTTTTGGAGGCAGTACCTGTGTGCACACGGTAGTGGGTTTCCAGCTGGTGCTTGAGGCTGAACTTCTTCCCACAGCCGTTACATTCATAGGGCTTCTCCCCGGTGTGGATGCGCTTGTGGCCCTTCAGTGTACTCTCGTCTCGGAAGCAGCTACCGCAGAATTCACACTCGAATGGGTGGTCCCCTGCTGTGATGCAGACACAGAAAGACAAATTTACTTAAAGTGCTGACAGTACCTAGTTGCAAAAAGACACATGATCATTAATATATATACCAAACCATCTGACAGCTCAAAACCAAGCTTTATTATGTGGACAGACAGGGTTATGTACAAACAACAAGCATGTCTTAATGGATATCCATTTCAGTACAAGCAGACAAATACCAGCCTTTGTCTTTTTCTACAATTTTCCCACACCGCTGTTGTGCTTTGTTTGAAGCCTTATAATTACAGCCTGTCTTGGCTATTCAGCAGCCATCCAATGTATTATAAACCATACAGACGGACTGTTTACAATGCACTAATAGACAACCACACAGATAAATGCGGTAATTCTAGAGGGATGAGCTTGTCATCAGGTATTTTATCTCCTTTGAATGATTGCACTCCTAATTCAACAAAAACTAAGATGTTATTGTCTCTAGAAAGCCTGAGAAGCTTGACGAGTCGTTTTCTGCGATGTATCAGACCTATTTCAGAAAGCTTGCTGCCTGTGAATGTACAGTATTTGTGCATTTTGAAATGAGAACAATGAAAGGAATTGCGTTAAACTCCTCAGGCTGCCACAGCACGTGTCCCTCCTGTGCAGCCGTAATGGATCTTCACATGTCAACGTTGGCCGATATTATGATTTGCAGGGAGTCTCTCCACAGCAGCTCAAGGACTAATTGTATTCCCGTGTTTGATGAGGACCCGCTCCTTGTGTCATTTGCTCCCTTACGTGTTATCCTCTCCATCCGAGTGATGTTGCAGATATTTATTAATGTATTTTGCTCCACCGCTGCAGGTTTAAGTCACCATCAATGACCTATGCCTTTCATTATCTGCCTGTCCAAGCAGCAACGTGCGGGGGAATAAATTGCATTTCTCGTTATGTGCCTCCACCACTGCCCTGCTGTTAAAAGACAATTTCACTTCCATCCATATATTTTATTTATAATTTTATGTAAGTACATACAGTATGTATGCCCGAGCTGGTTTATTTAAGATCCAGGGAGGAACATGGGAGGAAAAGTAAAACGTACACATCCTCGAGTCTGATCACATTATGGGAATGTTATACTTTTATGGTGGAAAACGTTTTCAGATGCCTTAGGGATGATGTTGGATGCACTTCCATTAAAGGGAAGCGATGGGAATGAAGAGATGGGGAATAAAACCCAGACAGGGATAGAGCAGGAGATGTGGGTGTATATGGCCTCGGCGGTGGGGGCTGGGTAAAAATCAATAAAAGTGACAGTCTTTATTTGTCTGCATGAAGTTATCAGTGGCTCCCGCTGTAAGACATTGTGCTCTTTCTAGCGTCTCATCCACAGCAGAGATCACAATCCATCACAGAGCTCGGTGGGCTTGCACGATGCTGCAAGAATAATAATTGAGTTCAGATTCACCTGCCTTTAATTAGGAGCCTCCTATCAGTCCAGCAAATGCAATGCTAATGCACAGAGGAGGCCTGTGGAGGGTTATTTATGTTTAATGTCCTGTTGCTGCGCAAGTGTCTGCTGCTGGAAAAAAGGAGGTAAAATTTGACTAATAAAATACATTTTCCTGTTTAGGCAAGACTTCTTGTTTGGAACATACCTTAAAAACAAATAGTACGCTCCATTTAAGACTGTGTTTCTGTTCTTTACACTGCTTACAGTCACAGATTTAAGCCTCTGAGGGACAAGCCTCAAGGAAAAAAATGTCACTTGTTAGAGCCAAGTCTAAAATCTTTGATTCAAAGTCCAAGTAGCATATTAAAAGCGTCCACATTTTTGGGCATGCTTCACGCTGCAAAGGACTCATAGTGGACGTTCGCTAAACACATCCACACAAACGTCGATCGTTATGACAGAGTATCTGCTTTCTTCTAGCTATTTTCTGTATTATTTGAACTGAATCTTTCATAAGTTAAGTGTCCAAGAAAAATGGACCTTTGTTGACTTACAGGGTCTACAATTATTCACATTTTAAAACTATATATATTTACAAAATAAGCAACATTTTCAATTCCAAAACCATGTTTGCTGATAAATCACTGATTGACATATTATAACAAAGACAATTATTTTTTAAAAATCTGTTATTTACATTATTCGACCTTCAGAATGGCACAAAGTGTTTTAGAAATGTGCACTGTGGACGCCGACATTAGGATTAGCGTCTGTGCTGCTGCAATGTTTAGCATTGAGATGCTACTTTAGGCTTGAATAGCTTCCCTGAAAGGCTAGCTCCTTTTAGCACAACTTGAACACAACAGTAGTCCTTTCCAGCGTCCAATCAGAAATGTTTGCGGATGTTCTTGTGCGTCGGATGTTTGGGTGTACCAGAAACATGTGAACACAAAGGTTCTGGTCGGAAAAATAAGAGAGGAATATATTCGACATTTGGTTGTTGTACATTTTACTGAAATAGACAAAATAAAACAGGAGGATGTCTCGCTCCTGTCATCTTCCACTGCCACTTGGGAACACTAGAGCACAAAGACGTAAAGCAGAGCTTTATGGAAATCGCACACATTTCTATCATCACAAAAGGAGTTCATGTCAAGTTCTTCTCGTCGCTGTTTCAAATGGAGAACACGTCGTCCGTCCATCTGATAACTGCTACCATCCCGACCCGCTTTCATTCCACTTCATTTCTCCGTTTCATTTCTCTTTCTCTCTGGTGCGACCACATGGCGGCGGGGTGGGGTGGGGGGAGCGCCGCAGATGAGGACCCGGCACAGTGAGGTGGAACCGCAGCACGCCAAGTGAACCCAAGGGTGCCCCCAAGCATCACCACCTGCGTCTCCTGACCCCACCCCCCCACTCCTCTCCAATCACCTCTTTTGACACCCCAGAGGGCCGCCGAGGGTGCCCATGGGCGCACGGAGTGTGTTCATTATACACGGTAAGAGGCTGTAAATTACCGGGCGACGTCTCTGCCAAGACCAGAACTGGCTTCGGTCCCCTCTCGCTTTCTTTCCCCCTCTGTCTGGCTGCGGCACTATCAAATACAGCTGCGAACACAAAACAACCCCGCCACAGCAGACAGCAAATTGGCTCCGAGTTTAAAAAAAAAAGAAAAAAAAAAAAGAAAAACACACAGACACTTACACACAGAGTGCACAACAACAGAATATTAATGAAGGCCTGATCTGTAAAGAGAGTGTCTGCCCTCTGTGTGTTTGTGTGTGAGAGAGCAGCTTAGGAAAGGGAAAAGCACAGCTGCCATGACTGCACTTCTACGAGCCAGCATTGTGTTTATTCACAAGTGCTTGACTCTATACTGTACGGTACACATGCTTAAAGACGAATACAAAGAGGCAGCAGGGTTGTAACAGTATGTCCAGCAGAGGTGATGAAACTGCAGGTGGATACAGAGAAATAACAGACTTGGTGAGGGAGAGGAGGCGAGATGGTGAGATTGAGAAGCTGGAATAAACACCATTAAATCTGTTTCTTTTTTCTTTTTTCTCCTCCTCCTCATCCCTAAATGGTGATCCAGTGTCAGAGCCGGTAGCTGCAAGACTGCTTTCAAAAGATAAGGCTGCAGACAGGTAAAATGAAGCAGACGCAATGAACGTCCATAAAAGTGCTTTCTGCTGTCAGCTGATACGACTGAATACTGATTCGACTAACAGCCGAGCTGCATCTAAAAAGCTTCCGCCCAAAACAGGCGCTGCCACGCTCCGTCCATTAAAATTAGAGTTGAACAGCAAGATCTCAGGATTTACAGGGAATTCTTGTCTTAACTTAGGCCACTTTTCACGGGAAGCGCCAACGGGGAGGAGAGATTTGTTTGATGCTTTTGTGTGCGAAAAAACTGCCTGAAACAAAGAAACCTCATGAAAACATCACCCACAGCACAACTGACAAGCTTCAATACAGAAGTCGGGAGAATTGCTGTGATCTTTAGGGTCTGCTTTGAGTTCAGAAAACAAATTGGAGATGAAAGCTGGAGAATAATTTTAATTTAATCTGGGTTGATTAGCCATAACTGAAACGCCTGAGCTACAGAATATACTTCATTATTACTACATTTTTATGGTTTTTCTTCATACACTGTGATTTTATTTGTGGAACATAACTCCAAATTATTTGCAAAAAATGTGACTACAGCATGTATAAAAATATTTGATAGGAAATACGGCTTGTGAAGCTGAAATGCTTCCCCACAAAGCTACTTGTCGCACTATTGGAAGCCAATCCAGGCGCTCCGTTCACTTGGCTCCTGATTGGCTGAACTCCCAAATGTGGAGATAAGGAAGACTGTAGATGTTAGCGTCTGTGATAATGCTATGACGGTTTCCACTGTGTGTATTAAAGGTATATTTGGCATTTGAGTTTTTAAAATAGGTTGTTATCTGATTTTGTTTGGAGTTTAGATAAAGCTTAGAGACATACAAGCACATACAGACAAAGTAGTACATCATTGAAACGTTAATTTCAATTTAAAAAATGACATTCATTTTATACATTAATTGCACTCAGAGTGAAATATTCGGTGTTTATCTTTCTTAATTTTGTTAACTACGGCTTCCACTTACACACTGCAAAATCATAAAGACCAATAATATTAAGATTTCTAAAACAGGATCAAAGACCTAACACCTGACCAGCTGATGAGGCGCAGAAGATCATTGCTGCAGAAAATGGCTGTTTACACAGTGTCTTATCCAAGAACTTTACTGGAAAGCTTAGTGGAAGAAAAACATGTGGTGAAACAAGAGCCATGTCATTAGCTGGTGTTGGTTCACTGTGTTTTATCGAGTCCAAAGTCAACTGTGACCAATTGGCCATCAAACTCAGTTCATATAGAATCTGTTTATTTATTTATTCATCTGTTATTATTTCGGAGAAGTTGAATTTTAGGTTTCCAATATCTGTAAACCGTTATCCTCACAATGAACTAAAACATTTCAACTTTAACAATTTTAGCAGAATTTGTAGTAGATAGTAAAGCCACAGACTCTGAGTCTTTATTTTTCTCTGACAAATGTTTAAAGATTTAAATATCCCCAATCTCATAAGACAGTGTTTAGCAGAATCTCTAGCAGCTATAGGGCTGATCCTCTAATGCGAACCTGATGTTTTAATCAGGATTTTTGCAGCGTTACGCATTGAATGGTAATAACATCAAAGGGTGACTCCAGAGGAACACCAGCCCTCTAGTTTTATTTAAAGGTTAAATTAGGACCCATTTCTGGCACACACGACGGCTGCGTCAGTCGCTGACTTTATAATCCCCCGACAAAAGCCTCTGCATCATATTTAAACGGCCGCGTTCACGGCTGGCTCATTGTGATTTAGCACACGCCCACAGTGGGACAAGGTTCAAAGTGGCAAAAGGCTGCAGAGTCGCATCTGCAGCTCCGCCGCCGAGCTGAGGTGACATTTGCGTCGCCGGGGTGGGCAGGTGGATCAGAGACGCCGCATGTGTTCTCTCCGGCGTCTGGTGGAGAGAACAGATGTGTGCATCGCTACTGTAACCCCCTCTGAAGCCCCTCAGCTCCCACCACCATCACACACTAATGGTGTACTCGCCTGACTTGTAAATAGGGCCGACTGCTCTCATCTCGCTGCCTTTCGTTTCAAATATTTATTCGCGAGCTGGTGAGCTAAATCGGCTCTGACAGTGAGACTGTTATTTAAGGTCGCAGACAGGCGGCTGGGTGAGAGACGGAGAAAAAGAGGGAAGAAAAAAGGCCCTTTTCCTCGCTGCTGAAATGGGATTCATTTCCATGTGTTCATATTCTGTCATGGCCGCGTCCCCCCCCC
>CAEGAG010270336.1:0-45588 GCA_903067065.1 Brachyrhaphis terrabensis | reverse complement strand
TGGTGCCGGTGGTCATCGGGACCCTCGGGGCAGTCACCCCCAAACTGGAACAGTGGCTACAACAGATCCCAGGAACATCATCAGACATCTCAGTCCAGAAATGTGCAGTTCTAGGCACAGCCAAGATATTGCGCAGAACCCTCAAGCTCCCAGGCCTCTGGTAGAGGACCCGAGCTAAGAGGAAGAAACACCACCCGCGGTGGGTGAGAAGGGATTTTTTTTTTTTTTTTATTCTATATATATATATATATTTTTTTTTTTTTAAATCCATATTAGAACTTTGCATTGACTTCCATTCTTCCAGCTGCATTTGTGCTTAACCTGACTTTTTCCCTAAGCCCAAACATTACTGGTCTTTTCCTGACCCTAACCTTCACCAAAACCTAATTTACGTTATATCTCTAAACCCCTAACCTTTAACCCTAAACCAGGAGGGCTACCATATTAGGGCCAGGCTTTGGTCGGCCATAAAACTAGTAAAAATGCCAGAAGTGATCCTAAATATGATAGATAGAGAAATACACACACACACACACACACACACACACACCTACCCACGCACACACCCCACAGACACACACACACATGCACAAAGCAACATCATTTAAGGTTTTGCACCCTTAAATAAAATGATTATTTTCAGAAGGATGCCAGCCATTATATAACATATAATTTGGATATTTAAGTTGCTTATTTGCTCCTTGGATTTATTTGGATGCTTTGTCGATTTAAAGTTGCAGTTCAGACTGTGGTTACTTCTGATTACAACCAAAATATTGTTTAGATGAAACCATCACTGATGCACTAGTCAATCGGCCAATTTTTTTTGACAGGCCCTGATTACAGCAGATCAAATGCTGAAAAACGATTTTGAAAAAAAACTCTGACTATGTTTTTCAATCTGTAAAGACACAAAAATGCTCTGATTGGCTCATATGGGACCAGTTAAAATCACAGAGACGCTCCCAAAACTATCACAGGCAGAAAAGCAGTAATTGTAACCATAATGAGATCTGCTCCATGAGTTTCTGTCATGCTGTGCAACAACAGCATGACAGAAATACTTACAAAAAATATAACTAAATACAAAAATCCAGATCCCAGCAATATGCCATGTTCTGTCTTAAAGATGAAGTCATTTTTGCGCAGTATTTAATTCAAATTTTCTGCATTCAAAATAGCCTTTGGGCTTGTGCGGCAGAGATCGGGCTACATGTAAAACACTTCATTTGAATCTTTGAAAGACATGCCGATGAGTAAATGAGAAAGTAATTCTCATTTGCTTGTAAAAATGTTAAATAAATGTGTTTTAAGCAAACAAAATAAAAATCGATTAAACTGTCAAAGTTGGTCTGAATCCTCAAAATCAATCCAAATAAGTGTGTATAGACATAAATGTATGTGTAGTTAACAAAATTTGTCAAAGGCAGATCATTTAAAGAGACGCCCTGAACGCTTCTCACTGCTAGGATTGTTTATTGTTTCAAAACTTCTGAAATTCTCATGATCCGAATAATACAGCCTTAAAAATGTATATTCACCCCATTAATATTTGGTTGTGAGTCCCTTACAAGGTAGATCATCATCAACCATATGCCTACTGTAACAGTAGGCATGAAAGTTGTAGCAGAAATTTGACCTGAATTAGTACGGCTTGTTTTAATAAATGGATTTTCAGAGATGGATCTGGCTTTCATGACTTATGGGCTTATGCTATTGGAAAAATGCACATTTGAAATGTTTTACTCAGGAAAACTTTCTCTAGATGATTCTTAGCTTTTCAGTGTGGCTATAATATCTTTGCAGTGGCTTTGCAAGCTCTGATTAGGTTAGCACACTGAGTTTTAGTTCTCTGGAGGTAAACCTGTGGATGTATTTAAAGACAATTCTTCAAACATGTCACCACTATTAGTGCCTCATAAATGTTGATAAACTGAGCTAGAAATTGTAGGTTTAGATGTCCAAAACTATCGTATTCAAAATATGTCTTAATTATTCCACTTTTCTGGGTTTCATCTTTCTGCCTCTCAGTTCAAATTTGTCTGTTTGATCTCATTTTGATTTCTGATTGTTCTCAAGATACACAAGCAACGTGGGACACATTGTTGGTTTTCTTCTTTAATTCAGTCAAAATTACGGCTATCATATATCTAATCATCACACTAATATTATAAGAATACAGTGCATGCAAAAAAAATAAATAAATAGGTAAACTGAAGATTCAAGACCAAGTTACAAACTTTAGCTTAATGCTAAACGTTCATTCATACAACTTTAATTCGGTTTAGTTGAATTCAAATAAACTGTTCATTTCAGTCCAGTTCTATTCAAATCATTTCCTTTCAGATCATTTTATTTTAGATTAATAAAAAACAATTGCTTTCATTAATTCAGTTCAGTTCAAATCAGACTGAGTCAGCTCAGTTCAATTGAACTCAACGGGTTTTGATTCAGTGTAGTCAAAGTAAATTCAACGATTCGTCTATCAGAACAAAAGCCTGCGTATGCAGAAAGCAAGCATGGACCTATCCAAATCTAGAGTACAGACACCAGCACACTTTAATCCCCATTTACAACTTCTTCATAAGAGCAGATGAAGTTTCTTCTTTCTGAGCAGTCCCTGCTGGTCCAGTTAGTCGTGTTACATTTGGAGACGGTCCCACAGTGTTTCCACTGGGTCGGACAGTCCGGCAGCGTCTCCTGTTGGTCCAACGTCTCTCCGTCGGACCACCACCACTCCCCTCCCAGGAAACGCAATCCTGTCCAAACCTGGTAGAAAACAAGGCAACAGTTGAAGAATATTAAGATGGACACGCACACACTGCAGAAACACAAAATATTACCAAGTATTTCTAGTGCAAAAATCCTAGTATACTTGAAATAAGACAAAACTAACTTACATTTTTCAGCAAGAAGTAGTAGCTTGTTTTAAGTTGATCATTTTGAAATATTGAAATAAAGTACTAGTTTCACCGGCAGATAATTTCACTTACTATATAGGAAAAATGTCTTGTTATAAGTGAAATAATCTGCCAGTGGAACCAGTTCTTTTATTCATCAATATTAAATTGACTTAAAACAATCTTACTGAAAAGTTACTTTTAAGTTAGTTTTGTGTTGTTTTAAATGTACTAAGATATTTGACCTTGAATCTAGACCAGAGCAGCTACTCATGTTCGGGTTGAAAATGTTGCGGTTTTGCATAAGAAGTTTCAGACCTCGTCAGTGGTGGCTCCATAGATCCGATCGCTGACGTAGCCGTAGTCAGACATGTTGGTGACGCTCAGGAGGTCGAATTTGAAGGACACGTTTGTCATTTTCCTGCAGTGACTCAGAGCATCCTCCCATGTTTTGTTCTCAGTCACCACAACCAGGTTGTCAGCGTAGCAGATGAAGGACCTCTCTAAAGAGCAGAGGGCACTTTCCCACTTTTTGGTGACGCTGTTGTAGGAGCCACAGCTGGCACCGACTGCCTGTCCCAAGCCCCAGTTCCTGCTGCCAGCGACGTCATCACCAGTCAAGCCTTCACCAGTTCTGAAGAAAAACACAGAAATGGTGCGAGAGTTAACGTCAACATTTCATCACAGTGAACATTTTATGTCACTGAATGGAAACTCACTTCACATTGATCCACCTCCAGACCAATGACTCCTCAGGATCCTCGTGTAAACCAATCCAGACATTAGTGAAGCCTTTTTCCAGCAGCCACGTCGTCAGCAGGTTTGGGTCCATCGTGTCCCAGGTGACCATGTCTATATAGTTCTTCTGGCAGTACTGTCTTGCTTTCTCCCATGTCAGCTTCTGAGAAGGAATGGAAATCGTTATTTGAACCTCAGCGTCCATCCAGGCCACAACGTTAAAGATCAGGAGAAGCACGAGCGCAGAGCAGCCTTTCCTCCCCATTTTTACTCCTGTTGTCACATCAAGTCGGATGTGTCGGTGCTGCAGAGAAGCCTGGTGTCATTTTATACCAGCGTACAGGTCAGTGTCACTTAGACACACCTCAATGCATGCAGCAGAGCAGTGACATCGCTTCCTCGCCTGCTTTTGGAGGGAAATCACGACACAAATAACATTTACATGGACACGAGTTTTGACTTCAGGAGGACAGCGTAGATTAAAATTTGACCCTTCTTCAGATTTCACCGGTGCATTTCTAAATGAATAAACAAAAACGCCAGCGAACAGCAGTGTTTGGTTTTTCCTCCATGCTGGTGGAACATAACCAGGAATAAAACAGACTTGGTTTAGATTTTGAAATAAATAAAAACAAACCAGTTGTAATGTAGTCTTACAAGATTGTTAGATCTGACGTTATTGCATTTTATTCAAATTATCCTAATTAAAAATTGTTTGTGTGAGATGTGCTATTAAAAGCTTCATTAGAGTTTGTCACAAACCACTCAAGATGTACTTTTTATTATTATTATCATTTCATAAGATTGAGCAACACAAATTAGTGCAAATATGTAAGAAGGAAACATGGCAACTTTTTATTCAGCCAAAGATGTAGTTTTGTTTGGGTTATGTCTGTAACAGCTTTATAATTATACGGGTTATATTTTTTGCCAGTTAGCTCAAGATCAGTGGCTCTGCATGGAGGGTGTCTGTCAACGTCAGATTCTAATTTGGACTTAGCACTTTAACTGGACCCTTCTTACACCTGAATGTGGTCTGAACCGTACTATTGCAGCTGATGTTCCTGTGGGAAGGTGAACTTTCCCCCCAGTCTCAAGTCTTTTTTAACATGGGATCAAGTTCACTATAAAGGAGTCTTATAGGCAACTGGTTGCACTCCGTTTTATTCAGAGGTCTGAATAGAAATTCAATAGAAATTTCATTTGTTTCTTTTGTGAGCCTATCAGATAAAATCCCAATAAAACCAGAGATTTGTGAAATTTGTGGTGTAATGTGGCAAAATGTGAAAGAAAAGAAAATGTTCAGGCAGTCCGGGTAACTAACTCAACCGTAATGTGATCCAGATGACAGAAAACAATTCAAAGACATAGTTTACAATGATTTTATTCTTTGAATTGGCTAAAGCAATCAAGTATCTATAAACTGATGACAGACTCTGGTCCTTCTGATCACAAAGATGGCCAGCAGCACTGGAATTAAAAGCATCAGAGGTTTTTACTTCAATACAATAATATTATATTTTCCAATACAACAGGTGGATGCTGTATATCTATCATATTCCAACTTGTGCATTAGAGGCACGCCAGAGAGATTATAGAGCTTAGCATGTAAACAGCAACGTCTATAATAGGCAAAGAGAAGTAAAGTCAATCAAATCTTGGTGATTTGTTAAAAGGTTGTCTTCCTCCATATTTGATTCAAATTTACCGAATTCGACGTAGATATCAGGCTACATGTAAAACACAAGATTTGAATTTTTCAGAAGACACGCGGATGATCGAGTGCCTCATTTGCTTTTATTGTAATCAGGAAGTTTAGATTGCACGAAAATGTTGTAGGAAATACGAGTATAAGTGAATTGTTTACCAAAGAACTGCTGCAATAATTAAATTAAACAATTACATTTCATATGGTGTGTGTATGGTGGTATCTGTCGTTTTGGACGTCTCTGTCAAATTTCTATGATAAAAAAACAAATTTTTCCCTACTTTTTATCGTAAGTAGGGAAAATACACCTAATTAAAGTCTTTGTAAAAAACAAAACAAATGCTAGTACCTTCTCATTAGTACAAATAGAACCAGTAGTTTATATATATTGATAATTACCCTTTAAGCTTGTCTGATCTGGACAGAAACATAAAAGCCAGGCAACTATTTCTGATGTTACCAGCTTAGTCATCCACTGCTGTTTGATGGTAATACCTTCTTGACCCAGCAGGTGTCGCACTGCAGCGAGGGTGGTTCTGTGGGTCACAAACAGCACACACATGATCCTTCTGGTCCCAGTGAGGACATGGTGACCTCACTATCACTGCCTCCACCAAAAGCAGCTTTGTATTTGTTTCCATAGACAAGATCCACATTCTCAATTTTCAATTTAAGACCGAAACACAAGCATCTAAGGGAAATAAAGTAAACAGGCTTTCCATTGGGTTAGAGTCCTCACCAGGAAGTATAGACAGAAAAGAACAAATGAATTAACCAAAGCAAGCACTCATTGTTTTAGTAGTCCTGTAGTCAATATAAACATTTTCTAAGTATATATTGAGATATTGAAAAATTGCTTTTCTTGGGGGCAGGGGGTATTATACTATATTTGATGATGAGTTACAACATGGCCCTGAAATATATTTATTCATGAAAAGGTCCACTGTTTATAAAGGTAAATCTAGGCATTTGATCTTCACAACATAAGGTCAAAACAAAACTTTCCAAGATTTGCATAAAACAGATGCAACTGGTTTGTATGTATCGTTGGATCAGTGGGTTTACACACAGGAACTTGGCTCCACCTGTTGGTGTTTCTCTAGTATTGCAATTTAAAACTCTAAAGGTGAGGAATGTAGACCAAAATAAATGCATTGACAGGACACTTTATTTAGGTACAACTAGCAAGTACAGGATTAGACCCGCTGTTTCCTTCAGAACTGCTTTGGTACTTTGTGGTGTGGAGAATCTGAGCTTTGAGCCACAAAATCTGCTTTAAACTCTGCATCTTTTAACCCTTTCAGTGAATTTTACACACAAACTAAACATAAATTTAAAATATGACAGAATGTTTTCCTCACCTAAATTCTCAGAAAGTTCATTTGACATCAAACTACACATTTAATCCATTCTAAAGAAATGAAGCTGGACCATGAAAGAGGAGTTAAGGTTTTTTTTCAAACTTTATTTTTTCATCTCTTGAATCATAATTAGAGTAACAGTAGGTCTGCCGCTCAGGTTCCTCCTTCCTCCGGTGACGAAGCTTTTAAAATCACACTAACAGTGAGATGGATACAGTAGTTACCATAATACTCAGTCATAATTACACATCTAAATCAGCTGTGGGAGCTGGAGAGGGGGAACACGGACACAAAGACTTTCACCGAATTGTCGCCTTGTCATTAAAGGAAAACACAGATGAACTCAAAACACTCAAACACACATTTGCTGCTGTCTACATATACTGTAGTAGAGCTAAAGGGTTTGGCTATGGGTGGGGCTTTTGTGTAAAAGAGAAGGGAAGGATTCATGATGGTTAGCGGTGGTCCCTTTGCTCACTTCCTCTCAGGACAGGAAGTGTCTACTCCTTGGAGTGCATGTACAGCAGCAGGTCAGCGACACGATTGCTGTAGCCGTACTCATTGTCATACCTGGAAGGAAAAACAAAGGTAAGTAAAAGTTTAATTTTATTTAAGTGCATCTCATTAGATGAGGAAGGGTTCTTGCTCTACAGGCTTAGCATATGTTAGAAACTCACCAGGAAATGAGTTTGACAAAGTTGTCGTTAAGGGAGATGCCGGCGCCGGCATCGAAGATGGAGGAGTGGGTGTCTCCGACGAAGTCAGAGGACACAACCTGGCAAACACCAGCGTTACAGATTACAAACAGATCTCACTTTTTTATAAATAAAGAGCTAAAGGTTCAGGGAAATACCTGGTCTTCGGTGTAGCCCAGCACTCCCTTCATGGGACCGTGTGCGGCCTTCTTGACGGCCTCCTTGATCTCGGCGTAGGATGCGGACTTGGACAGACGGCAGGTCAGGTCCACGACGGACACGTCCGCCACTGGCACCCTGAAAGCCATTCCTGTCAGCTTGCTAGAAGAAGAGAGAGAGAAAGATTAGACCCTTTTGCTTTGCTACTTTATGCTTTCTGACAGAATTAGCAGCAGAGCAGTCGTGTACCCGTTGAGGTCAGGAATGACTTTGCCCACAGCCTTGGCAGCGCCGGTGGAAGCTGGAATGATGTTCTGGTGGGCACCGCGGCCGTCACGCCAGGCCTTGGCGCTGGGGCCGTCCACTGTCTTCTGGGTGGCTGTGTATGCGTGGACTGTGGTCTGCAGAAGGCAGGGTTACACTGGTTGAAGGACTGATGCCTTTAAGACTACCAAAAATATATAAATGCAGCTAAATATCCGGATTACACACAGATTTAGGGTGAATTATCACCAGGCCAGTTTAATCAAACTCTAGTATGTTCAGCTAGAAAGTCCAGTTTGTTTGGGAAGACAGACACACCTTGTTTATTTGTTTATTGGTGCACACTAAAGTTTGATTGGACCGCATCAATCGAACATTGATACGGCCCAAAAAAGTGGTCCTTTTACAAACCCAGATTTCGGTTTGGTTGCAATGAACTCTGGCGCGGTTCCAATACATATGTGAACACCAAGCAGATGGGAGACCACTCCAGAAGCAGAAAGTGGACTATGTTTTTGCTCCCATTTTGCAAAAAAAGAATGTGTGTGCAGTGACTTTTTCTGCAGTTTTTATGCCGTTTTCTTCAGTGGTTCTTGGTGCAGCGCCACCACAGGCGAGTGGGGGAACAGGTATTTCAATCAGTTTGGATCATTTGACACAGCGCGATGTGAAAACTAACGCACCGGCTGAACATTTTACAAATACTCCAACTTTGGTCCCCAAACAAACCGAGTTTGCCGGACTATCAGGTGTTTCTTACCATGAGAGCCTCCTCGATGCCAAAGTTATCGTGGATGACTTTGGCCAGGGGAGCCAGGCAGTTGGTGGTGCAGGAGGCATTACTATGTAGAAACAGATAAAAACTCATCATTACTCAGAAAGGCTTGTAAAATACTGCAAGTTAGAAATAATATTCAAAGGGATCATTTACCTGACAATGGTCATGGAGGACGGGTCGTATTTGTCCTCGTTAACTCCCATGACAAACATGGGGGCATCAGGTGAGGGGGCGGACACGACCACACGCTGTGCACCCCCCTGGATGTGAGCCTGAGTTCGAAACATGATGAAAACACAGGTTAGAAAGCGAGTCATCCCTCCATGCCGTGTGTAATCCGCTGAGCGTTTCTTTGTGTGTACGTACGTTGGCCTTCTCCAGACTGAGGAAGACTCCAGTGGACTCGACGACGTATTTGGCGCCAGCGTTGCCCCAGGGGATCTCAGCAGGCTTCATACTGGAGGAAACAAAGGAGACAGCGACAAATGAATCTGTGTTGGCTCTATCCGTGTGAGAAAAGTAGATCCTGTCCACTGTAATTTAGCATTCAGGTCCTTGGTATGTAAATTGACAGGAAGGTTCATGTGTCGTGAAGCTGGAATGTCTCCTCTATAACCATCCTGTCGGTTTTCCCATCGCCAGAGCTGAGACTCTGAAACACAATGAGCTAAACCAACAGCTGCCGCAGACAGTGAAGCAGAAAGCCTCATTCCAAAGCCAGGAATTCGCTCATACACATAAAAAAAAAACAAGACAAAATTCACACAAAAAATGTGTCTAAAACAATAACCGTCTTCATAATCACACTAAGTCCAACACCACATCAGCCTCCTGGAATCTGCAGATGTCAGGAAGTCTGAAGGATAATCAAGCGTCGTCACTTACCACTGGAAAACAGAGATGGCTTTGCCATCAACGTAGAGCTTGCCACCATCATGGGAGACCTCGCCATGGTAACGGCCGTGGGTGGAGTCGTACTTGAACATGTAGACCTTTGAAAGGGAGGGGAAGAAATAATGAGTCATGGTGAAAAGTTTCACAAGCTGTAGTTTTTGATTCGGCTTTAAAACATTTAACGTGAAAGATCTTTCTATATAAAACTAATACTGACCTACAATAATACTTGGTATGGAAAATATACCAGAATCTTCCATTTCAGAGAAGATTCTGAACAAGTTTCTGGATTTAATGTCATTGTTGCCATTTTATTGCAATATCTGACATTTAGCAACATTAGGTCAAGACCTACACATTTTCAACAGCATTAACAGTAATAAAAAACCCCATCTAATATTGGGCTTCAGAGAGTTTTATATATACCTTTTAAATAATTAAAATAAAAAACAGATAATCTAAATAATCTGAATGCTGTAGTTTGGTATACTTATATACTCTAAGAGGTGAATTAATGTCAGTTTAAATGATTGTCCTCTTAGTTGTTGTCTTTTCTATTTTGTTATTATTGTAAAATATTAAAATGAATCCATATAATTTGCATTAAAACAGTTGACCAAATTAATTTTTCAAACATTGGATTGATTCACAAAAGGCAAAAGCCACTCACAAGATGGAAGATCTACTGTTTTAAATGTCAAAACAAAACTAATCTGCAACTTCTATACATGGGTGGAAATTATTTTTTTTAATGTTTTACCAACCACTCAAACATTTCACCAGCCATTGTTTCACTGTTTTTCTTTTTTGTTACAACTCCCACCAGTACAATCAAATTACATAAATCATATGATTCTTTCTTTTCTGTAAGAAAAACGATTTATTGACTAGAAGCTTAGCATCCATATGTACTTATACAGACCCCACTTAACAGTGGGGGAGTGCAATAAGTTATATTTAAACATTTACCAACATCAAACTTTAACCACAACGGTAACAATCAAAGTTTTTTCTTTAGTTTCTGGATTTTACATCAATAATCATCATTGGATTCAGATTCTGACAATGTTTTTCCTTCCTGTTGTGCATGAAATCAGCCTGTCTGGGTGTCATGCTGCCTTGGTGCCACAGCTGGATGGCATGTGTGAGATCAAAACCCTGAATCGAGGGTAGTTACTGAAAGTCTAGACCTCCAGTCGCTTTAACAAGCTTCATCACATTAAATCGCCTTTCAATCCTTTCATTAAGAAACCGACATTTAACTTTCTGTTCTTCCCTCGAAACGGTTTTGTTCTCTGCCACCAGCTCAACTAACATAATGCAACATCACATTGCTGAAGTTACTGCTCAGATATTCTGGTTTTATGTTTTAAGTCTAATTGAATAGAATAAGTCTTGCAATCATTTCCTATGTTCAGCATGTCCACATTTTGACCACAACTTCTCCAGATGGTAATTAGTGAAGATGTGTCTCTAATCATTTTTTAAAACATTTTTTAATCATATTAACTTCTATTTTTTTTCTTACTTGTTCTGTTTAATTAAGAATTATTGTTATTATTACATGCCAAAACATGTTCAGTGTTCATTCCACATGCCATCATCATTCCTGTTATTACAGTGTTCTTCTGACTGCAAGCCAGCCGCCACTCACACACACACTCACACACATGCACACACACCTGCCCCCCCTCTACATGAAACATTTTTTCTTCATAGATGTCTCAAAATAAAATTTAAGATTTTTTTCACACCAGATCTGATTTTAATCTTTTTTTTTTTGCTCATTTTCTTTTCTAATAAAGAAAAGACAGAAAATATTTTCAAAATGAGGCTCATATTTCTACCATCCCTCCTGTGAGTTGTGTGAGTTTTAAGGCCAGGCACAACATTCCTCGTTTATTTTCCATGTTGGAGTTCTCATAAAATTATGACTTTTTTGCATTATTTCAACTGTATTATCATAAGATCCCGTCTTATAACTAAAAATACCATAGCCTGGCCCTAATACGACCTGCATTGAAAGTCCAAATAAATATAAATAGAAGCTGTAACACACGCTTGTCAAACAAGATGGCGGCCTTGGGCATGGTGGCTCTGAACTACAGAAGCCCAAAGGGTGGATTGGTAAGAAAAAAAACTAGATTATCCAAAAAAAAAAATTTAATCTTCAAAATCCAAAAAATTGATTAATGATTAAAATCGCACATCCCTAATTCTGTATGAACATTTGGACTCCTTCTTACCGGGCTGGCAGCAGCTAATCTGACCTCTGACCTCAATCTGTCCCTCGGTCACGTCTCGCTCCTCATCCTCAGACGATGAATCCCCTGAATCGCTAATTCTCCCTCCTTCTCCGGCCCTGAAGCTACTCCAGCAGTAGAAGGTTGTAGGGTAAACATATCAGTTAGTTTGACATATTTTTCTGTGTTATTCTGGGCACTTTTTATCCTTTGTATGCGACTCCTCCACATCTCTGCTCCACATGTGAAGCATGTTATCACACTTTCACTGTTAGAGTGAAAGTGTGATAACATGCTGTAACCCAACAAGCACAAAGCTCTCTCACCATGTACTGGAGGTCGATGAAGGGGTCGTTGATGGCTACGACTCTGATGCCCTTCTGGAGGCATGCCCTCAGGACCAGGCGGCCAATGCGACCGAAGCTGCAGAGATGGACAGATAGATATCAAACATCAATTTTTAAATCTTTATCAACATTAAATAATACAATGAGACGCATACATCGTACTTTGTGAGAACCTCAAAAATGACACTAAACTGCACATTTAAATACTTTCCCTGATGTTTGGGACAAAAGTGACGGTGTCAGAAGGTGATATTTCACGGGTTAACTTTGAGAAGTGACCATCACTACTTGACCCTTTTCTTTTCCTGACAATCATTTCTGATCCTGATTATAAAACATGAGGTTCAAACTCACCCATTGATTCCAACACAGAGGTCTGACATGGTTGCTGTTGCTTAGGGCCTGTGGAGTTACCTGCACAACAAAAAAAAACACAGGTCAGAATCAACACAAGCCAACGGATTGACGTAAACTAACCTCTAATAGAAAATACCAACATTTTATCAGCATTTGGAGTTTAAACATCAGACATCAGGGGTGACAAAAGAAAAACAAACAAGATGATTTGTGAGGGCTTTAACAATGAGGATTATCTTAAACGAGTTTAGCTAATCAGGTCGGACTGGTAAATCGTGTTGCTACCATAAACTCTGTTTTCTACACAACAAGCCTGAGTAATATAAAAATAAAATAGTGAAAAAATTACAGATTGTGTGGGTAAAGGTGAATTCTGAGCCACATGGTCTATTTGTGAAAATGTAGAAAATTTGATTTGTTTATATGAAATCAATATTTTTCTGTGATCAGGTAGGTTGAAACTCCACAGACTCAAGTTAGAAAGAACCAATAGCAATATGCAGTTGTCATCATATCTGTAAAAATCATCTCTGCAATCAAGCACAGGAATGTGCAATAGAAATGAGCCATGCAGAAATCTTCCTTTCATGTCATTTCTGATGAAAATATAGCACCTGAAGTTTCCCTGTGCTACAAGTGACCTGAGGGCAGGCCGGCAGCAGCTAAAACCTCGTAACAACCAGGACCTGCGGCTCTGGTTGACATCAACGAAGGAGGTAAAAATACAGGCCATTAAAATCTGCGTTTCCCCAGCCTGCTCTGCTGAGGCATGGAGGAGCTGCACCATGCAGCGACATGTTTAGAAAACAAAGGGATCCAAAGGCCGGGAGGAAGCGGCTGGTATGCAGCCTAGCAGAGAGACGTGTCCACCAGCCCAGCAGAGGGGAAGGTCTGGCTGTGACACAACTATTCGACCTCCTTTTCTCTCTGCTTTTCCTCACCGTTTCATACATCTGCAGGATCAACCATCTTCATGTCCCTTTTGTTTCAACTCTAATCAGGACTGCATCTGCTTAAAACATGGAGATTGTTACATAATCTGATAAGTATTCATGGCATTCCTTAATATTTCTGCTTATGAGTTAAATACAGATGGTTATGATGGTTATATTATAGTAGATGAGAAAACTTTGAGGAAATCATGTGACCGCTTGTGACCCATTTAGGGCTAAACACATGAAATGCTGCAGTGCAGCAACAGCTGAAAATGAAATGCACTAATAAATTGGCCAGAGCCTGAAAATCAGCCAGTTTGCCTTTATCTGCAGATCAAATGATTAAAAATCTTTGGGGATTTTTTACCCCCTCTTTTTATTAGTTGCATCAAAGAAGCCCCATCATTTGTGGTACACTTTGAGTTTAGTAAATATCAGATTCATCTACCAAAGAACCAGAGTTATAGTCCACAGAATAAAAACTAAGTAATTTAAAATAATAATGAGCAGGTCAGACATTTAGAAAACTGAAAACCGGCTTATAAATGCCTGATTAGTGCATCTGTAACAGAAAACCATATTAATATATCAACAATATGTGTCCAAAATACTTCAGCTTGGTGTGTGTGTGTGTAACAGGTAGGGTGGCACCGGCTTGTCATTTTCAGCTACTCTAATCTCCTAATCTGTGGGGCATTGAGGACAAGCTGTCAATCCGCTGAAATGCATTGTGGGAGTACTTTAAATAGACTACAGGGGTAACCAGATTACAATTCATTAATTTTACCTCACAGAACAGCACACACAATGATGCTGATGATATCTGGAGTATCCTGTGACTGGGATGACATCGTTACTGTACTTTTTCACACCTGGAGTCAACTATTGAACTGCTATTAACTATTAAGTTCTGATTGATCCAAAAGGCTCTTTATGATCTTGTTTCTGTGCTTTATTCTGTTTTTTCTTCAAGGTAGAGCAGCCATTTTATGTTCTGCAGCCAGCATCCATAATACAAGGTCACTAAAGGAGAGACAAACAGGAGAGTGTGTGTACAACATGACAAATCTGTTTCCACTTCGTGTTTTCACAAAATTCAGGAGTTCAAGGCTTTCCTCCTCCTGTAATCTGATTCCTCTCCTCCTGCATGAATACTAACGTCTCACTTTTCTCTGCACAGAAGCAGTTGCCCTGGGTTCCCAGAACAAAATGGCCGCCCTGCTGACAACTGATCCAACAGTGTGCGGTCCGTTCTGCATCTTAAAGAAGGTGGAAATTTCTGCTGAACAAGAAGATGAATCTCAAACATGTGGCTCCAGATGTGGAAAATGTCATCATTTCACCGCTTCCCTGATGAGGCGACACGCCGAGGCACGTCATGCATGTAAACCTGCACACACTTGACGAAACAATCCCGTTCGTGCCCTTCAGTTTTGCCCCGAGGCTGAGGGATTGGCAAATGGAAAGGCACGGAGGAAGAAGGATGGAAGTTGCAATAGTTTGTAAGTGGTTTGAATAAAAGGAAGAATTTCTCAACTAAGAGACAATAATTGCAAAAACTAGAAGCATAAATGCAAATCTCTTTAATAAGGTAGTAAGGGAGTTCTGTTTTGCAGAAAAGTTTCTCATATCATGTTTGCATGCAGCCAATTAATGGCGATTAAACAATGCAATTTTGTTGCATTAAGTTTACACTTTTTTTCTATTAAAGATGCAATTATCAGACCTTGTTCTGCTCTGATGGCTTAACTTTATAAGAGTTTACTAAACTCAGCTAGTTAGGGGCATATGTCTCGATGCATAAATGTGAATAATCTGGTAAATAAACTTAACCAAGGTTAAGTAAGCTTAAAATACAAATGTATCCCAGATTTTATGTAGCGAGCAGATATAAAAAGTTCCAAGGGTTATCTTCACTTTAACTTCACCCTGAAGTTGTGCCTCTTTTCAACAGGCGGCACAGTTAGCCGCAGTCTGGTGTTCGGACTGCGCTCACTCTGAACCGCTCACAGAGACACCATTGTGTGGTGGAGAGTAGCGAGGTAACACACTGACGGCTGCAGCTTCCAGTCTGCTGGCACTCATTAATATGTTAGAAGAGGAGGCAATTAAAAAACAGGACATAATGGCGAAACCCCGCAAGATATAAACTGTTATTATTTTTGGTTCTGGAGTTTCCTCGGTAAGGAAGAACAGGAGGGTGAAGAAAAACCTTCAGTTCAGATCTGACAATGAAGGCGGGTCAGGAAAATAAGACAAAGCCTCAGGGTATCATTTACTCCAACTGAAACTAGGTTCAATTAAATGATTAAGGTATGAAAAAAAGAGATGTGGATCAGACTGAATTATGGGAAATGTAGTACAGTAAACTCAGCATTTTACTGATCTTCCCTCTCATCTGCATAAGTCTGTCCCAGATAACCCCCAATATTCTGATCCATTTCCCCTCTTCTGTCTGACCCACAACTACTCCGACGTAATCTCTCTCATGACCCCAAATCCAGACACAGTCATTAAAATTCAGTGAGCCCCTATAGCTTAAATTTGACCCCTCAGCGGCCGCTGAGTCTGATTCTCTTGTTTTTGCACAACCTCCCCTCCCCCAAGCTCTGGCCCATTTTCAGCTCACAAACAGCAGGAGGGATGAACCACTGGGGGGAGGAATGACTCATAACCAGTGACCAAAAAAGGTTAAATTCACCAGGCTGCATCAGGTGGTCCAGATTTTAAAAACTGCATGTGCAAGAGGATCAGAGACAAACATGATGCAGCATTTTCACTGCACTCATTCGTCCTATTTCCTGCAAACCCTTACCTTATTCCCTAGTTCATTAAGTTCTCTCTTTCCTTAGCTTTGCCTCAGTTTATGCACTGGTTGGAGATTTCACAAGGGTGAGTGAATGCGAGCAAGTAGACCGAGTGCATCCCCACTTTCCCGCACCAGACCGCCCCAACCCCCCCAGCCTTCCTCCTTCGTCCGCCCTTGGCTATTCAAACCTTCCCCCAGCTTCCTATTCCTCTGTCACACCCTCTTTCTCCTCAGTGTTTTTCCACTGCAGTGGGTCGATTGGACAGAGACATTGCAGAAGAGCCAATTAGGTAATGTCTTTTCCTCCGACCAGCCTCTTTCGGAGTTTTGGAGTCAGATTTATCTTTTACTGTGCAACAAAAAGAACTTTCCTTTAACTTACAGTTTCTCTCACTTCCTCTTCAGCACCATGTCTGCTTGTTTTTTATTCTCACCTTAGAGATGTCTCTCTGCGGCTTTGAACGAGTCACTCAAATGTTCATCGTCATCACATCACTTGTCTAAAATATGCAAACACAGTCAAACTTTACATGGATGCGTCTGGCTTTTAACTGACCCCACATGGGCTGTGTTTCCTGTTGCTACAAATATTGGTTAAATTAAACTGGCACAATACTAAGAAAAAGCAGACATTGTGCCATAATACTGTAAATTTCATTTGTTTTAAATAAAAAAATGCTACAACATCCAGAAAACTGCAGATGTGTCCTGTGACAAAATGCAGAAACTCAGGAAGAGGTAGACGTGGCAACTAAGCAAAGTAAATGAAAGAATATGCGCAACAATGTGATGTTTCTCACATTTCTTTGTAACTTTACAGACTAATTTGGAATATTCCACTGAGAGGATTTTATTGAGCTTCGGCGCCATGTGTGAACCTTCTTTCCTGTGGGATGGCTCATTTCCTAAAAGTGGTGACAGTTAGGCAAAGAATGCTGAGTCATTCTGAGTACTTCTTCCTCTCGCACAAAGCCGAGTCAACGAGTGGTTCGTAGGCGCTGCTGCATGATCAAACACTCATACTAACCAAACCACCACTCAGGGGGAAAACATAGTTAATCTAGAACCAGCTCAGAGGGAATGAATGAGTCGAGTATGTAAATGACCATTAGTAGGTGTATCTGAGAGCCACGTTCTGAAACTTGTAAAGATGGAAGCTGTAGCTAAAGCTAGGCACTTTCTTGGTGAGGAACAGCAAAAACGTTCTTTTCTGTAAGCATGAGAAAAACCTAACCTTCATCTTTCATCCGGCTGACCAGCAGAGAGCAGCAACTTCAGGGACATCATCGCTTTACCCTATGCTTTTTGCAGCAAGCCTTTAGCCGACAGGAGTAGATGTGAGAAAAACACATGCACTTATAAGAGCCTGCTATACCTTGGTACCAGTAACCTGCCATGTTTGGCAGGGACTATTCACATTCTTCAGTGCTATGGTAGTTTAGGTTAGCTGTGACTTCTCTCATTGGCTAACAGGCTAATTAGTGGTAGTCAAAAGGTATTTGTAAGTTTGTAGCCTTTTCTTAAGTATAAGCAGAGTGAGCTAGCACAAACTGTTATTACATGTATGAACATCATTAGCATGAGGAGCCAAATTAGCTAACATGACTTGTTAATATGACTAAAAATGACAAAATAGGGATAAGTTATTGATGTAAATATGTTTTAATATAAAAAAAACTCCCCAAGAGAATAGAAAATATTTACTTAAAGAATGCATAAGACTGTTATTTTCTACTACTACATGCTTAAGGCCTTTACAAGCAAGCTAGGTCATATGCTAATGCTAAGATGCTGCTTACTGCCTGCAACCTTAACTTCAGTATGGTGTTAGGTAAGCTGCAGCTGTGACTACAATGTGAAAAATACCAAGTTATTGAGATTAAAAACAAAATGTCTATTATCATCAGTGGAGCAGCCCTGGGCCTGTTGTGCCCTTCATCATCTCCAGTCATGACCTTCATCCAGTCTGACATGGCTGCATCTTCCTGTAAGCTACCAAAACCACACGACAGAAGATTATCCATGCTTTCATTTGTCACCACGTCCCTTCTCTTATCAGTTTTAATGCAGTAAAAAATGCCTTAATGCTTTCAGATAAAAAAAAACAAAAAAACAAGGCCTCATCAACAGGTCCGTCAAGCGTCGTGTCAAACTGCGGCAGAATCACGCGACACTGCGCCACTTTTTCCTCTGCCTTACGGTTGCGTCAAAGAAATACAACAATACGAGTTTTAACCTGCTACTTCAAGTCATTCCTATTCACTTTGTTTCTCGTCACTCTGGCCCCTAAATCCCGTGACTACGGAATCCCATTCATCCCTCGAGTGTGTACCGTCGTCAGACTTCATGGTGAAGAGCAGAGCGGGCACGTAGCTTCATTTCTTCATCTCAGTACCAGAGTTATCACTCTGCGTGACGCACACGTGGAACAATGCGACCAAGAAAGCACTCTGTGGGATTCTCCATCATGATTTTTCTTTAAAAAAAACTCATTGTTTTAGTATTTGTGCTAAACTACGGGAGAATACAGCTTGGTTTTCGTGCAGCGGATTACATAACATGGAGTCCAGCCTACTTCCGCAGATGCAGCGCTGCGAGTTTACAAAGTGACGTTGCTCGCACGGAGCAGTCTTCTACATTTCAACACATTTGTCGAGAATTGTGATAATTCCGCTTTCCACTATGCACAATTTCCACCGTGGCGCATTTTGAGCGTAACACTATGCAGCAGACCAACTTTGCTATAAGGAGTAAGGACAGCCTCTCTTCCAGATTAAGAGGCCATTGCGCATCCCCTCCCATTCTCCCGTCTGTCTTCCTACAGGCATCGTTTAAAAGCAAACTGCGAACAGAACTGGTCAGAAAAATAAATTCGGCTACATAGCACTCCTTCATATCCCAATATAGTCCTTTCTGCACCACAATACCTGATTTATTAACATGGGAAGTGGATGCGAACACATCATGGCCACAAGCTTCCGCAAGTGACGTAGAACCTCTACGGCGACATAAGTCTATTTATATTTTGAAGGGTTTCAGATAAGAATGTTGATATAATGGAAATTATATGGAAATTTAATTCGGAAACCTGAATTATAGAAAGATGTGAAACCGCGGAGCTCAGGCTTACCTCACTGCTGATGCTGCTTGAGTCAGTGTGCGCAGCTCGCGGTTCAGGCTTCGCTTTTTATACTGCCTGGGTCGCCATAGCGACGTGACGTCACTTCATCCGCTGCTGACAAGATCCATTATGAACGAGGGACTCCTCACGGTCTCTCTGCAGCTGCCATGGCGACCAGACTGATGGTTACCAGCGGTCTGGTTGATCTCAACTTTATCATCTAATAAAGAAAGCTGCGTTTTCTTGATGACGGATTATTAAATTAATAGCCGGCGATCAAAGCAGACAGAGACAGGCACCGATGGCAGGATGCCAGAGGCTGAATGGTGGAGAATGATGTAATCTTTTCTCACGTTCTCGTAATAATTAGTTAATGTGACCGAATACTGCTCACATAAAACCTGGAAACCATCACTATCTGTAGACAGACTCAGGAAAAGGAGCTGCAGCAGGTGGAAATAAAAAAAAATAAAAACTATTAGGGTGGTGGTTAGCAGGTTAGTCCCTCTGCATTGCATCATACTGTTCAGGATTAAACTGCACGGTCAATTTAACCCAGACCCTATTTTGCCTATAGTTTCCTAAAGGACTGAATGGATCCCGTATGGGGGTTGTCACAAACACAGACCTTATATGCAGAAGCAGCACTGATGTAAGAAGAAATTTGAATGTCTAATTTTTATACAATATTATTACTATTGCATTTGATTACTGATTTTCACTTATATTCCACTATGATAACTCTTCTGAATCTGAATGAATGAGTTACAACATTTAATTTCCCTTTCGGATCAATAAAGTAACTTTCTTTTAATTCAGTCTGAATAATTAAAATCACTCTTCGCGTTGAGGAAATGAAAGTTGGATTTTCTTCCTCCTTTACCCTCCAGCGTCACAACACGTCAGACTCAGAGAAAGCGTACGTGAGGCAGGATGCGTACTGTGGTGGAACCTGGGAAATCCCTGCAGTGCAACTCACTGCACACCCGCTTTCATCGTTTTAATGGAGAGTCCAGCATTTTATAGCACGGCTCGCCTTCTCCTGTTGTACAAAGGAGACGTGTCCTCTCAACGCAATGGCAAATAAAAACTAAAAAATGTTACCAGTAGAGAGTTGCTTGTTTTTCTAAGTTTGGGGTTTGACTCAAACTTCTCTATTTTATTACTGCCACCTACTGGCAGCCAGCATGAATACATTCATTTAAACAATGACTCAAACCCACGTGGCTGGCATTTAGTAGGCAACGCATACCACATGATAAATATTCATTAGTATGAAACACAAGTTTAGAAAATGTTAATAATTCCAGTTTAAAAGTAAGACATTTAAATGTTGGGAGAAATTATGAATCATCTGCCAAATTAATTATGGTGGTGGATTTTGAAAATATCTATGGGGTTGCAAGAGAGAGGCAAGGATTTTTCAGGTGGGGGCAGCATATGCCAGGATTGTATATAGGTATTTGTTATCAGGTCTTCATTCTAGTTGTTTAGAGACATGCTGTTGTATTACGTTCTGGTTGGTGCGACAAATGCAGCACACATTGAAAAATCAATCAAAATGTCCAATTTAGCCTAAATTATTCTGATTAAAATTTAAGTTATAATTCAGTAATATTTCCATACTGTGTGGACCTATTCAACTGGATACTTTTGATGACATTTTCATCTCAACACTTAATGGATACATTCTCATACACAGCGACACTACAAATATTAAAGATGACTGCAAACAAGAAGAAGTTTGTAAATAAAAACATTACAAAAATTATGACAGCACACAAAACACTTTTTTCACATTTATTTTGTCCAGCAACTAATATGATTTAACTCGGTTGTATTCCAAACATGAAAAATCTGACTGGACTTAAATTCCTTACATCAGTAGCGGTTTCTGACATGGGCAACCGCCCAGGGTGCCATCTTGTTGTGAAATTCCCCCTCGCTCTTACGACCAAATACATCATCACACACACATTTCAGCATCTCCTGCAAGGCTACATGGGTACAAATAGATGTACAACAAGTGCTTGAAAAATGGTGTGCATGTAAAAAAAGGGAAGATATATTTGTTTGATTCTTGCAGTGCTGTGTACGTCATGTTATCTGCACAGCCTACCCTCAAATAAAAGAAAAGGAAGGATTGTGGTCTATTATATTGATAATGGAGATGAGGAAGCTGAAGTTGCCAGAGATTTGGATTTGCCACCTACCAGAACTCAAAAATGTCACATATCTGAATTAGTAAAAGATGAGAGTTATTCATTTAGAGATAGAGAAGGGCAAGAATGTTATGATTAAGTTATTTCTTCACTATATCTTATTTCCATCTACCATCTGTACCTATTTAACCATGCAAAGTCACAGGAGGACAGGTGCCTATCTCCAGTATTCAGTGGCTGAGAGCTGGGGTACATCCTGGACACGTTGCAAATAACCTGCATGTACATCCTCTTTCCTAAGGGCAATTAGACATGACCAATTAAGCTAACATGTGTATTTTTGGACTATTGGAAAAAGCTAGAGTACCTGGAGAGAACCCAAGCATATGCAGAGAGAACATGCAAGCTCCATGGTCCTGGCTGGGATTCAAAGTCAGGGCCTTCTTGCTGCAAGGCAGTAGCAGTAACAACTGCACCATGTATTGCATCCCTTCTCCAACACACGTGAACGAAATATCAGACTTTTGCAGAGCTGCATGACTGCTGCTGAGAGGATTCAGCCATTTTATTCAGGGGTTGGACGCATCTGAAAGTTGCACTGCAGTAGCTCTTCTAGGATAAACTATTCCCAATGGCGCCATCTCCTGGGGAAGCCGCGATTGTGCAAAGATGGTAAAAATGCTAAATGTCTTGGACCCCAAAGCGCTTCACAATACAACCAGTCATTCACCCATTCACATGCCGATGGTGGCAAGTTACTGGACAGTAGCTGAACAGTAGGTTGTTCCAGGACTAAAACAAGGGCAGGCAGTGTTTAGTTTCTGTGGCCCTCAGCTCTGGAACAATCTCCCTGAAAACCTGAGATGCGAAGAAACTGTTGACTCCTTTAAATCAGCACTGAAAACATAAGTGCAGGGCCGTGCAGAGACCTGTGGAGGGGCAGGGGCTCAAAGTTAAAAAAGGGCACATTGAACAAGATCTTAAAACACCATACAACAACATAGCAACAACCCATATTAATTAAGAATTTAATTGGATCCTACTATATCATTGCCATCATGCGGGGACAATGCAAAGCAAATGTAGTATAATTTCCCCAACAGAAAATATGCACAAATAAGCAATATCACGACCCTTTTAATGTTGTGATAACAAAGCATGCCCTTTATTTTTAGCTGGGGTGTCGTTTCTCTGATCACCGGGCGTATTTCTTCTTGCTGCAGGAGCGTGCAAACTGCCTGCTGGCTCGAGGTCCAACTGTTAAAGTGTTTATGATTCAATAAAAAGAAAGAGACTGAGGAAAAATGGCACCGGTACCGGTACTGCGACATGGTACAGTCACAGTACCGTGTCTTATATCAGGATGTCTGATGTAAAGACAGACATTCTTTATATCTGTCGGTGGGACCGACTCAGACTGCCTGTAGCAAACCAGGCTTTTAGCAGCCTGATTAAATAAAAGTCCGAAGTTGTTTCTGCAGCAGAAGCATTTCTGTGTTTACAGGAGAGGCAGGTTTTTTCTTGCTATTGCAAGAACAATTATGAAAACATAAATAGAAACAGTTTTTCTAACGTCAACATCAGACCTACGTTTTTATTCACAAACGTGTACAAGCGGCCGAAATGGGTTTTCTCCGTATGGTGGCTGCGAACAGGCTGGATGGATGAATGGATGGACAGTGTATGGAAAAATATTCTTGCCCATAATTTGATAGAGGGTACAGATCTGTCCCCCTCCTCCTCACCATGGACCCGGTCTCTGAACAACATGGAGGCAAAAACTGAGTCATTATTAGACTGAAGGCAGACAGACAAGTTTATTTTGCTAAATTATTATATTTAGCTAAATATTTTTTGCTGAGGGACACAAGCAGGCCTTCTGATATAGAAAAAAAAAAAAAAAAAGTAAAAAAATATTTTTTGAAAAATAAATAAGAGGGAAGCAAATAAACTTCTGCTGGTCTTCATAATGACATTAGTCCAGTGATGTTCTATACCAAACCCCTAAGTTCTTCACAAAAAAACGTGGATATATACTGAGAAGAAAAAATTACCAACAATTAGACATAATTAACTCCTGAGGTAATTTCAGATGTTAATTGGTTGTACTGGGTTTTACAACCAGTACAACCCCAGTACTGGAGTACACAAATGCATGAACAAATTCTCAGTTTTTATCAGTAAAATATTCTAGGAAATTTTTTCATTTAATTTCTTTTGTGCAACACAAATGTCTGTGCATCGAGTTACAGCCAAAACTCATTTCCATCGCCAGTTGTTACAGAGTGAATGTCCAATAATTCATAACGTAGTATTTGGATTTTAGACGCTCCTCTGAAAATAGGAACACATAAAAAAGAAATATGGCCGATAGAAAGTGTGAAGGAAACCGTTTATGTCACAGTGAGGTGGGCAGCAGTAAATAAGGGCCACATCCGATGTGGGTCTGCCCTCTGTCCCCGGGCCGTTTCTCCTCTGTGATTAATGACACGCAAACATCTCCCTGGATTTCCAAGTGGGTAAACAGCCCACACGTGACCTCACTGACCCCAGTGACCCTTTTAATGTTGTGATAACACAGCATGCCCTTTATTTTTAGCTTGGGTGTCGTTTCTCTGATCAACGGGCGTATTTCTTCTTGCTGCAGGAGCGTGCAAACTGCCTGCTGGCTTGAGGTTCATGAAAACTGTTAAAGTGTTTATGATTCAATAAGAAGAAAGCGACTGAGGAAAAATGGCATCTATTAGAGAGCTCCAAGGCCACATCCACCGCTCGCCAAAAATAAATCAAATCTCAGTTTTCTCCAAAAAAATAACTTGATGATCCCCCAGATGTTTGAGAAAATGTTCCCCACATTGAAGAGATAGTAGTACAGCGTGTAGCCATCAGTTTCTGACCTTCAGTCCAAAAACATTGTAGTTATTTATCAAGACAGTGTTTCATAGCACATCAGCAAGTTTACATCTGAATGGCTAAAAAAAAACACACTGAGGGTTTTGGAGAGGCCTAGTCAAAGTGTAGACTTTAATTAGATTGAAATGCAGTGCCAATCAGATTATCTCATTTGAAAAACCCTCCAAGGTGACTGGAGAAGAAGAAGAGCGGGCTAACTATCTTCCAGAGGAGTTTAATGGTTTCACTGCCAGTTATTGTTGCCAATGAAGAGTAAAACCAGCAAGTTTAAGGACAATCACCTTCTCACATAAGAGAAGGTTGCTTTGGATTTTTTTATTAATACATGAAACCAACTTTTGAAAGCTGAATGCTAGCTTTTGTTTATAAACAAACATTTAGTGATTAACAACCAAAAAAAGCAAATGTTGAGCAGCATAATAGAGGATCAGGTACAGTTTTTATGTTTGAGCTTTGAATTTGCGTTCACAGCATCACACTTTAACTGAGTATTAGTCCTGCTATTTCATTCATGACCACGAGGGGGCGTGATGTCATTTACAGTAGAAAATAAATTTCCTTTACTCCCGTCAGAGGGGAAATTCAGGTGTACCAGCAGCAAAGTGGCCGGGAATGAAAGCATAAAGGCTCACATGAAATTAAACTTATGTGTAACTGTGTAGGATATAAAACACCACAGTTTTAGGAAGGACTGAAAATAAAAAATAAAGCTTGCTTTGATTTTTTTGGTACCGGTATACCTGAATTTTCCCTCTGAGGAACAGCGAAGGTTGTTACTATTCTGTACACTTCTAAAAGCCTTGATAAACACACAGAAACACAGAAACTGGTCAGTGAGGCGTCAAAGATGCGTCAGCAGCATAGAAGAAGACGCATAAGGTTTCTGCCAAGTTTCAGAAAACCTGAGGATGAATATGGAGAGGAGGTGTCCTCACAAATCTGATAAATGGTGAGGACACGGCATATGTTTGTGACTGTCCAGATCACAAGCAAAGATTTAGCTCCGTCTTTTGCTTTTATCCTTAAATATTTTCATTTATACTCAGCTGGGTTGTGTTAATTCCTCTACATTTAAATTTGTCATCTCAGTCCTAAATGATTTTAAATTGTCCACCACTGCGATTTCTCACCCCTTGGAGTTTTTACTTTGCTCGCAAAAGCGTTGTCTCTTCTCAGTCCTTAGAAATTTTAGTTTTTCCTCAGAGGAAATTGTACGTTGTTCCCTGAAGCATTGTATCTTATCACTCACCAGCATTACCTACTTTTAAAACCATTACCACATGAGTTCCAGGATCATGTGGTATTTTTCAGTGGACTTCAAGGTTTTGGAGTTGAGCCACCAAATGTCTGATGCACTGCCGCATTTGTCTCTTCCTCTTGTCATCCTTGAACATTTGAACTGTCACTGTCCTGATACTTATTTAATACCCACAATTTCCTCGCTCCCTGTGGATCTTTTGATGTCCAGGTTGATCAAATTTTCACCTGTACTGATGTTTTACTCCGGTGTATCCCTGCAAACTAATTATTTTGTGTCCCCATCAGTGCCTTCTCATGCCTTAGAAATTAGAGTTTGTGTCAGCAAAGAAGCAATATCCAGCATTGTCTCACTTTTTAAATGATTCCACTGTGTCCTGAGTCATTCTTTTCAATTTTTATTTTTAAATCAGCCACATTGTTTCACTGCTTCTAGTGTTTTAATTTTTACCCACCAAAGTTGTCTCACTCATTTAGTGTTTATTTTATACTATATATTTTATCATTGTTTATTTTTTTTGTCCAGCAGTGTGGTCTCTCTCCTCAGAAATTTGCATTTTTTCCTTCAGCACTTAGTTATTATTTATTGATTAAACTGCAGGATTGTCTAAGTCTGCATTGACTGTCCTTCCAGAATCCTTAACATCTAAAATGTAAAATCCAGCAGCAGGATAAAGAAAAGCCCCGGTGCAAGACGCTACCTAAAGCATCTTTAGGTAAAGCCAAAGCTAGAAAGCCATTGGCGTTAATATAAAACAACAGAGAGATGATGATGTCCTAATGCAGGGGTGTCGAACTCCAGTCCGCAAGGGCTGATGTCCTGCAACTTTTAGATGTGTCTCTGCTGCACCACACCTGAATAGAATAATTAGGTCATTAGCAAGGCTCTGTAGAACGTATCTACACAAGAAGGAGGTAATTAAACCATTTCATTCCAGCGTTTTGTACCTGTGGCACATCTAAAAACTGCAGGACAGTGGCCCTTGAGGACTGGACTTTGACACCTGTGTCCTAATGTGACTTACCAAATAGGTCTTCAGTTTTGACAGATCCCAATCTAATCAGAGTCACTTGACAAGTCGTAGCGAGGTCCAAACCACACGTGTCTGGAACTCACTCGTGTTGTAATTCCACCAGATGTTGAAGGTATTGGTTCCTCTTCTTTGTCCCCTTCCAACAAAGTTGGATTTTCGAAGTGTGTTGATGATGAAGGACAGAGGACAGGGCTTCAGCATCACTGTCCTTTGTCCTCTTTCTGGTTATGCCAGTCACAGATGTCACATGATCCCCATCCTCTTCCAAACCTACCTGATGATGCTGGGAGGGTCCGATACTTCTGGAGTTCTCTGGACGCAAAATGGGCTGTTTGTCAAGTCCAGATGTGAATTCAAGTAAAGTACAGTGAGCCGTGTCCTCTTGAGGCTTCTGAGCCGCCCTGATGACTTGTATGTATTTGAAATGTGGGGGAAGAATCTCAAGCAGGTGTGACGCAGCGTTAAGCGCGATCCACTTTCGAACCGCTGTGAGCGGAGGTCAGGCGATGAACCATCTTTTTCAGATGTTTCAATCACTGTTAAACACTCATATGCCTTTAAGAAAAGAATCTCCTCAAACCAGAAATAACTTCTTAAATAACTTAATCAGTGTCACACCCTGCCGCCTGACCATCAAAACAAGAAAAAACCTGTTAACTAACAAATAAATCACAAACTGATTCCCTCAAACCAAGACAATTGTTTCTCTAATGACTGAACCACTGTTAACGTTGCTAATATTTCCAGTACAATTCAGTTAACTTCTGAATATAATACCCCTTAAAATGCTACCAGCAAAACACTGTCTTTTGCTTTTAAATGATGATAATGAACTAAACTTTAGAGATTTAGTGAACTTAATAAGCATGGATTATCCTTTAATGGTTTTTATAAGAATATCCTGGTTCCCAGAACCCGGCTTGTTAGCAGGGAAGACAGAGGCTTTTCAGCCACAGGTCCCAGGATCTGGAACGGTCTGGTCTCCCTGTTGCTTTGAGGTCTGCTGGATCCTTAAATTAATTCAGATCTCTGTTAAAGACTCGTCTTTATAACTTGACTCTTAATTCCTGAGAGAGTTAGGCCAGTGGTTTTTTGTTTCTTTTTTTAGCTTTTATTGGTGATTTTATTGTTTATTTTGTCCTGGACAGCACTTTGCCTTTGTTTTTTAAAGCACTTTATAAATGAATGAATGAATGAATGAATGAATGAATGAATGAATGAATTAAGTTGTGTGTTTTTATTTAAGTAGTGTATCCGGGGAAACCACGTATTGATTGTTATTTTTCTAAAAACTGGTTCCAAAACGTCTCTTCAAACCAAAACTACAGCACTCGTCAATTAATGACATTTTCCCAGCAAATTTGAAATAAAATAGGATAAAATCACACAATTTCAACACAAATATGTTAAATAACATATTATAAAGACGAATGCAACATAGACCTATCAGATTTCAATAGAAAAAAATAGAACAGCAAGATATCGAAGCTGATTTTCACAAACGCAAATAATATTTTATTTTGTTTTTCAAGTCTCCTCAAACATGTTAAAAAACTAAAAATATAAAATTAGTGTGGGGACTTGGGGTATTTTCTTTTAAGTTTATTTATTGTATTTGGATCAGTGTATCCATAGGGAATTTTTCAAAAGAAAAAGATAAAAATGATCAAGAGCATCTTGTTTGCCAAGACGACAAATTTAACTGTATTTCTCAAAACAGCAGGACAGTTTTTATCAAACACCAGTGTTATCGTCCCAGACATTTATCCACAGATTTCAATAGAATAAAATCACAAAGCAAATTCAATAACTCACAAATGCTGCACCCCAAAAACTTAGACTTTTGTGAACTATTGATTTCAAACAATCAGTCAAAATGCCCAAAAGTCATCAAACCTGAAGTTCTCAGACTCAAATCATTTCATCCACAGCTTTAAAAGGAAATAACTAGACAGAAAGAACTAAACAATTCAGAAAAAAAAATTGTACCAAACAGTTTATTAAGGTAGAAGTAGCACATCTTTCTTTTTATTTTTGGTTTTTTACATTGTACAAACACAAGCAATGAACTCTCTTGCAAATGTGTTTATTTCTGCTGTAGTTTTGAATAAACATCCAGACATTGAAAGGCATGAGCTTAAACAGATGAGATTATGTCACGAAAAAAAAGAGAATAACAGCTTTCACCACATCCTTATGTAAATCTCACATTTTACTGGAAAAAAAGTAATTTAGCAATCAAAATGTTCAGATTTTGCAAGTAAATTTAGCATTAAAGGTATCAATCATACTAGTGTGGTCTCAGTGACTGTCTAAAAGTTGTTGTTTTTTTTAATCTAAGATAATGCTCAGAATATATTTCCTCCATCAGCACCACTGAGTCTGTTTCATAAAAGAAAAGCCTTTGCTTTGCACCACATGCTATCTGTTAATATTTAAGCTCCCTTGTACAAACTGTCCGTTGAAGTGAGCCACCAACAGCATGACAAACCTTTCATATACACCTTCGAACCACCAGGAAATTTAGTCCTGAACGGAGGAGGCGTGTGGGTGTGCGGATATGAACGTACGAGAGATTCGAGGGTTCCCTCAAACACAGCTCTGTGAAAACAAACCATTTTTCATGCTGTAATTTTAAAATAATTTCCACATGCCTCAGTTATGTCAGGGCTTTAATAGCCAGAACATTACGCCTAATTTTCACGTTTACATTACTGCATATTTGATTATATCTCGCATGGTTTTTCCTCTCATTATCAACCCACTGAAAGTGATTTAAGACATCTGCAATGCAGGGAGCTTGAGCAGTTTGACACCACGAGCCCACGGTACCATGAAAACAACCTCCTGACCCCCTCAGGCACAGAGCTGGCCCTCTCTGATAATATTTTCATAAGCTGTGAATTATAAGTGTTTAAAAGGGCACTAATTGCAGGGTAACACTCCGAGCCAAGAGCTGCTTAGCATCAGTAAACCACAGAGTGTGGAAGGAGGGCCTATCTGAGCCAGCTTTTAGCAATGGGTAAAACATCCACTGCGGCTACTATTTTTACAACATTTCTACTGTTAATAAAGGATGAAATGGAAAATAAAACAAAAGGGAATATCAGAAGAATCATGGCTGAAGTATTTCACAGCCATGTTTAGTCTTATTTGAATCTGTAACATTATCAAATGACTGATCCTATAGTTTTTTTTACTCTTACTAACAGAGTAAAAAAGTATTGGAAAGGAGATGGATGCAGAAAAAAAAGTGTCTCATGGCACTTAAGTTTTTCACATTGCAGGCAAAACTTTAACGCGTTTAGATTTAGTGATTCAAACCAACACAAAGACGTGCATCGTTACAAAGTTAAAGGGAAATGATACATGGTTTTAACTTTTTCTTTAATAAAATTTTAAAGGTGAGTCATGGGCATTAGAGGTGTGCGATTCTGCTTATTTTGGTATAGATCTGATCCAAAGTAAATGCAAGGCCAGTGCTGCCAATAACCAATAATAATACTGATAATTATAAAAAAAAAATAAAAAAATCTGATATGGCATCAAAATTTCTGACCTTTATGTGTTTTTGTGTTTTTTCTTCCAATTATTTTGTTAAAACCAAGAACAGAATTCAGATGAAGTTTATAGGGATCTAGAAAAAACTTTAATTGAATATGTACATGATGTTATAATTTGTGTGCAGCTTGGCGAAAAGACTGACACATTCTGTTTTACAACATTTCAGCACAGTTTTTGACTCTTGCCACAAATTCTCAACTAGATTTAGGTATTGGATTTGACTGGGCCATTCTAACACATTCACTTCAATTAGAAAATTGGGCCTAAAACAGAGTAACAAACTAGACTTCAACTCAGGGAGCGACACCAGGAGCTGACAAACAAGACAAGAGGGAAATGTAAATAGTGGCTGATCAGAAATGGTTTTTGAGTAATTGACTTTTACAGCAATTCATCCTCCTGAATGAGAATATGGAAACAATGACGATGACAAATTCTTCTTAACAGAAGGAAACCTTCAGAGATATGCCACCCACGTTTAGGGTTGTGAATATGTTGGTGTTTTGAAAGGCACCGTGGATGGACCAAGTCATCAGCCTTTTTTGGGCGAGTAAATCTGATAAGGAAAGTAAATGACGTCTTTCTGAAAAGCTAACACGGACAATAATCTTCAGGGTAGAGTTTCACCACAAGCGGGGCGCCCAGTTATTCACATGTGAATGAGAGATTGTGAAAACTTTCATTAAACCTCCCAAAATGTTTGCTAAGAGAAAAGCCCAACACAGCATTTTACTGTCGCCAAAATGAAAGCGGTCCAGATAAGTAAATTACCTCAGTGAAAGAAAACACTGATAGCGCGTTTGCGGATATTAATAAATTTGAAAGACGTTTAGCTTGTTTTCTTTGCATTTCAGATCATTTCCATCTACCTTTAACCTCCTGGGCCTCATTTCCAAAGACTTATCTCGTTCTCAATGCAAACTGGAACTGTGCTCAATTAAACCCATTATGTGTGTTGTGAAGCGTATCAAGTTGTGTCCTGAACACAGTTTCTCAAAATGTGTCATTTCAGCACATTGTCAGCAGAGAATCTCACAGAGGCTTCTTCTTGTTAAAGGGACAGTTCTTGATTTTGAGGGAATTTCTTTCAATAGGTCAAAGGCAGAACTCCTTGGAGTCTTCATTTAGCATAAATCCAGATTAGTTAATCCCTGGGGCGAATGGTAACAACCGCTCTATGAGAGGTAGCACCAAAGCAGACTTCTGCTGTCTTACAACATGTATTTTGTGCACCTTTGGACCAGAAGTTGACAGAAATTCAAACAGAGATGCTATAGTCTCTTTGTGGGTCACAGCAGCAAGTTAAAAGCATATTCACACAAACGTAAAAACAAAAATAAAAAACAAAAGAAAGAAACTACATAGTACCGTTAAATTTACAGCATAAGAAAAACAATACTTTGCCGTTATTAAAAAGTAGCATGCTCGGGTTAAAAGCGGATGAAAGAGGGAGACTGTTGAAACTTAAGCTGCTCAGCAATTCTTCGTATTTTTGCTTTTCTATGCAAAAACATGTCCGCATTAAGAGTTGTGCTGTTCATTTGTCACCTAAGCGGTGCAGGTTTCACCGTACATCTTCCTAAGTGTATCTCTTCTTCTTCCACCCCCCATGTTGTGAAAGTAACACCAAGGCTCTCTTCCTTCACTCCACAATAACTGCACATGATTCTGCTTGCAGCTCTAATTTAATGTATTATTAACAGTTTTTAATTCCTGCTCAGGCTTATTTTGGAATCAGTTTAAAAATATCAACCCCTTATAAAATTGTCTCCACTGTTTCCCCTGTGTTTGTTTCACATAATTGAGTTTTTTGTTTTTTTTTTAAAAAGAGAGTAAACTACATAGAAGCATACAGTGAATACCCAGTATTTGTCTTTTCTATAATCTCACAGTTTATATTTCCGCCTGCTTAACTACCCCGCTGCCTCCAGAGTTTACCTGTTTCTTCCTCCGCCTCCTCTTCTTTTCTGGCTGGCTTTCCCTGGCCTGGCGCTGAGGGACTGGAAGCGTCACCTCATCATAGCAGGGATTTGTTTTGCTTGGAGGATGCAGCAGGACGTCTGTTAATATGATCTTAAATCCTCAACCCGGATTTGGCAGGTCCTTGCAAACACGGCTGCTTTTTAAAGGTTCCTGTCAAGCTCTCGAGTCCCTCGTACGGCGTTGTCAGTCTGAGAGAAAAACTGTCTGCAATAACTCCGGAATTAGCGTGTAGCGTGTGGAGCTGAGCCAGCTTCAACCATTCCTTACTTTGTGTGGAAGCAAACATGGTATTGTGCAACTAAATTGTGTTTCAGGAGCTCGAATGCCCAGACTTGAGAAAAGCTGCCTAACAGCAGCTGATTGGACCCATCTATCTAAACTCTTCTTCATCTACGAACAACAGAAAAGTCTGAACCAGAGGCTAGGTTAATGTTGCACAACTGAGATTATGAGTTATCTATGTTTCAGGTGTACGGTTAAAACAGAAATACTGTAATAATATTCATACCTTTTACATTTTTTTAAAAAGTTTTATGTGGTAATAGTTTATCATTGTGAAATGTAGTTAGCTTTTGTACTTATCTTTAACTTGGAAAGTGTTCCTACATTCTGTTATTTTATGAATCTGCTCTATCTTCTGAAGACCCCAGTCAGACGTTCAGGTTCTGGTTCTGTTGGAGTTTTCTTCATATTGAAGGGGAGCTTTTCCTCTCCACTGTTACCACATGCATGCTCAGGATGAGCACTTGCTGTAAAATCAGTGACACAACCCAGGCGATGGTCGCTAACATCCAGATTTAGTGAATGAAGCAAGTCAACGACTAGATCCACCAATGCACTGCTTGATAACTAGGCGACACTGGAATGTATGTTTGACTGATGTTGTGAACTGGTTTGGATATGAATAACTATAAATAATTGCAATGGCTATTTGTTAAAAACAGAAACTAAAAACTTGTAATTTAGATCAAAATTATTAAGCTGTATTTCCTGATTATCAGGAAATAATAGCCAAATAAAGTTACATTCAAATATGTAGTTTACATCGTCTTCTTCATGGTTTCACTTCATTTACTTTGTCTATCAAGCATACTTGCTTACTGCTGAAAGGCACAGACACACAGCGATGCAGAGCGGATGGGTGTAATCTTTTACACGTGACAGTTTTACCTCTAATGTGCTGAATGAAAGATATCGAGACTAACACTGCAAAAATAGTGCAGGTTTTCTTCTTCTTTCTGTCTCTTGGCCTCCTTTTAATATTGTGTAACCCAGTCAGGAATGTTGCGAACTGTGGCCACCAGGGGGCACTTGTCAGAAAGCACAAGACCAGACTTCTTCAGCTCTAGAGTGAACATTTCAGAAGGTGACAGTGGTTCAAGAATAACAGGATTAGATGATGGTTTTATGACTCACAAGCAGACTAACAGAAGTAAAACAAAACCCAAAATGAGCGTGGAGACTGGAAACATTAATATTACTGCAACAACAATAAACTGTCCACTGACAGTAATCTCATCCGGACATATTAACATTTAAAAATAATTTGGTTAAACTAAAAAGTTCTCTTGTGATTGGAAAAGACACAGACATATCCCAAAAGGCAAGACGATGGTAGAAAAGAAGCATTGATTAAAATAATAATAATACAATAATAATTTGTTTTTATTAATATTTTTTAAAATGTCAAAATTATTCACACTCTTCTCGGCAGCAGTGGGAAACCCCTGATTGCCATTCCAGCCTTATTTTTGATAATAAGCTCAGAGTTTGAGGTAGGAAGGCCTCCTCTACAGATTACCTGTCAGATTTAAATCCGGACATAAAAGATTAATTTAAACTTGAGTTAAAACCTAATTAGAATTTAAAACAAACAAACATGTCAACACAGAACCTCTGAGATTTAAATACAGGGAAAGTTTGGTAGCTGTTTATTTAAAAAAAAAAAGACTAGTCTGTCAGAAATATGAGCCAGAACATTTTCCAACAATAATTCTTGACAAATGAGTTAAATATCACACCGTATACTTCTCAGCAGCGGGGCAAAAAATATTCTTAATGGGATATTAGCATAAGGCTATGCAACAGATTAATTTTATATATCTTAACAGGTTGGCATTAGGAAGTCATGATGATGAGCAGACAGAGGAAGATGGCACAAAATCAGTGATAAAAAACAAGGAAAGTTTGTTCAGAGAAAGTTAAAATCTGTGTCGGATGAAGACCAGGTCAAATTTCTAAAGTAGAAGCAGATCCAGACTGAGATTCCTGAACATTTTATCAGTGATCAACAGCTGTGAGCCAATCAATATTATTAGAAAATCAATCAAATTAAAAACATTGTGCTTGACTGTTTTCGGTCCCTCTTTAAGTCAACTTTCTAACAGAGGTATCTTCACCAGCTCTCTTTAAGCATTGATACGTTGGGTCAATTCAGATATAGCTATCAAAACAGTTTTTGTAACTACATCTTCTGAGCTCAGTTTTATCGAGTTTAAAAAAAAAAACCAACCTCAGTGCATTGTTTTGGTTTTAACTCCTAGAGGTGTTGGAAGTGAAGACTGTTTGGTCGATTGGGACGTTGCTTCATTGAAGTAGTCGGTCATTTCCGCCTCAGAGTGAGATTGTTTCGTTCTGCAGTCTGTTTGTGTTCTCCTGTGAGGCCTTTTAACAGATGTGTGTGTTTAAAATCTTAACTAGTTTCCCACCTGGGGCAAAAAAACGTTGGTCATATATGTTTTCGGGGCTTGCCGCGTGTGTTTACATGCAAGTAAAATATGTTCTGCCACTTGTTGTGGGTTGTTGGAAGCGGCACGGAGGAAGAATGCAGTTAAACTGATTTAAACTGATGTCATGGTAATGTTTAAAGAACAAATCTGTGTGTGTTTGTGTGGTTAAGACGTGGCGCAGTGGGGGCTTCTGTAAGCCAGAAATGAGATGAGTTTCCGTGTGTGTGTGTGTGTTTGAAACGTGGCATGGCGGGGGTAAAGACGACATTCTTGGGACGTAACGTGTCTCGTCTGTTTCGCTCACCTTCTGTCAGAAGCATCAGGTGGATCTCAGGAGAGATGAGCATAACTTCTTGGAGCACAGCAGAGCGAGGCAAAGAGAGGGACAGACGGAGGGAAAATAAACAGGAGCGCGGCTGATGAGTAAACTCTTACCAGAATACATGATGATGATGATTCTTCTTTAAGCGGAACATCAATTCCTTGCCGTGTTTGCGCTTCAAGTTTTTGATCGCCTCAGGGTGTAGATTTTACCCAGACAATCAGCAGCTTGCAAGTGGTTTTGTTAAACAGGGAAGTTTTCGTCATCATGGTGTTCCCTGAACAAACTGCATGAACAAACATGTCCATGAACAAACCTCTGAAACCTTTAAATACCACTGCAAAAACACAAAGTTTTACCAAGTATTTTTGGACTAGCTTCTAGTGGAAATATCTTAGTACATTTGAAGTAAGACAAAACCAACTCTTCAGCAAGATATAGGAGCTTGTTTTAAGTAAATATTTCCTTTATTTTGAAATAATCTGGAATTTCATTAATATTGAAGAATTATTGACTTAAAACAAACTCCTAGCTCCTATATCTTGCAAAAAAGTAACTTGTAGCCCCTCATATATATATACATTACAGAAAACATCGAGCTTCCTGTTATGCAACAACAGAAAGGTTTCGTTCAGAGGCATCTTCACAGCCGCTGTAGTACTGACTGGAGGAGACCCTTCGTCATCGCCATGAACAACATCTCTTCGAAGAAAATTGTGTATGAGCTATAACAACAGTTATTTTCCCTTTTGGACCAAGAAATTGAATTGAATCAAGAAGAAAACAGGATAGTTTCCTGTTACAGTGTAACAAAAGTTGAAGCAGCGTAAACACTAATAAAGTTTTGTTGAGACATTCAGGTCCTGTTTGGGACATGAGGGGTACTCTACAAAGGTCTTAAAATATTTTTCCTATAATCTTTGAAAACAGTTTTTTTTCTGGAACAGTTGGTGTTTTGGATTAGTATCAAACTCAATATTTCAATATTTTCTAGCAAAAACCTGATTTAAATGCTGAAGCTAAAGCAAAGATGTGGCACATCCTAAAACTCTACTGAAGAACCGATACCTTCATCTGATTAATCTTCAAAATAATATAAAATACTCACAGAAACTGGATCTTAAACCAAATTGCATACTGAGCCAAAGCATAAAGTCTGTTTTTGCAGCGGATAAATCATGATTATAAGTACTACCTTTACATTCTTTAAATCAGTCAGATTTTTTCCTCTCTCTCTTGCAGTGAAGAAACGCACATATTTAAGAAAAAAAGTACTTCCAGTTTGATTTAACTATGAGATGCATTATAATTTTTTTTTTTTTCAGAATAAAAGACACTTTGGACCAGCGACATCATAACGCTGAACTATACGGATTTAATTTCAGGCCTGAACTCTAAAATTACTACAATACATCTTGCTTATTTATATCTGGTAATGTGCTCAGAAGATTACGCTCTAATAATACCAAAGGACAATAATAAACCACATTCATGTTTAAACAGCTGCAGAGTCAAGGTCTTCTCTTAACAACTCCTGTCCTCTCCTCATTCCCCTCCTCACAGTCTTTTGAGCTGCTTTCCTCTCTCACAATACACGTATTAACACCTTCACCGTTTGGCCTCGTCCTGATCTTCTCTCCTGTCTCCTCTCACCTCCTCACATCAACACCCGGTCCTAGCATGCGGGTGCCCCCTGTTCCTCACTCCTCATTGTTCCCTCCCCCTCATCGTTATCATATCTGCCTCAGACTGCTGAGCCGGTTTAACACATCATCCGCTCTGCGAGCGAAGAGATAAATTTGTACAAACGTGCGCTAACTCTGACACTAATTATTCCTCAGCGTCGCGTCTCCACCAAGCTTTATTTTCATACTAATTTTTGTCCTAATGACTTCCACCTCGCCGCCTCTCTGCATGCCTCATCCCTCTGCTTCTGTCATCACAGATCTCTTTTGTCTGTGCAGCCGTCTCTTCGTATTCTGATGTCATGTGTTTACGTAGAAAGCTCTGCACTTTTTGACACATATAGGCCAGAAAACTCCTAGAAGTATCTGCTTAAAGGGGCAGTGTTATGTGTTTTCCAGGCATATATTCATTTTGTAGCACAATCAAGTAACTGTGTTACCTTCAGTTGTCATAAATATGCAATAGAAATATATATATATCAGATATGACTTTAAGAAAATTTGACTTTGTAGTGTAACGACTTGAAATTGGGCCTGTGTCTCTTTAAGAAAGTCCTGCTGTTTCTGAAACAACATCGCTCCAACATTTTACCAACGCTTCACTGAGAAGTAGCTTGCAGCATAACGAGCTCAGCAGATCTGCAGTTCCACCAGGTGTTTGCTAATTGCTGCTGACTAGTCTGAAGGAGCTGAGTGGAGGAGTCGTGGGGGAGGGGTTAACGGTGAAGCAGATGCTCTGAAGATTGAAAATTTCATCCTCGAAGGCGGCGCTCGGTTCCACCACGAGTTTTTTTTTTTTTTTACAGCTAAACGGTTGCCACGGGAGATTAAAGGATTTTTCAAACATGCATGAAAGAATCAAAGCAACATTCCAGGTAAGTTTTTGATGAGAGAGTAAGATTATATTGTGACGTACAGCTCAAAAAAAGGTAATTTTACATGATCTGGCCCTTTAGCTACAATAATTAGCCAACAGGGACTAGGTGAAAATCAGCTTAAGATCCAGAAATTTGAGTCTTGTAAAGTGCTACACACTTAAAACTATAGATTGAGATTCAATAAATGTGACAGAATTTTGTACTGTGTTTATTGTCAAGTATGAATAGCAAAAATGTCCCAAAGTGCATTCTAAATGACAAAATAAAGATCAAGTTGCTGCAAAGTGAGAGAATGAGTGAAAATGATACAGTTCAGTAAAAGTGCCTTTATTTTGAAGAACCGGAAATGGTTTTTTTGGGGGTTTTTTAAACCCTTTTGTTTGTGTGAGATGCTCATTTTGGATTTTGAGGTCAGGGCCTCTGAACCACTTTATGGTTTTAAAGAATTTCAACACCTTGGAGTGTTGCAGCTGATTTCTTTACACTCCAAACACAGAATTTCAGATTTTCAAACACAACTGGAATGTAACCCAAGTCTCTGTGGATGGGAAGCATATTTCTTTCTGCCGTGTCCAGCAGCTTCTCACGTGGGCAGCGTTTAGTTTTGTAACATTTCCAACATAGCAGGGGGAATTTTTTCTCCCTCTCAGCCAGCCCTGGGGTCGATCTATGCTGAACATTTCTGAAAGGTAAATGTTGGGGTGTATCATATTTGCAGGGGGTACATGGGGCCTCCTCTTCATCATTTTTACATTACCTCTCTCTTCACACACGTCGGCTTGATGGAGTAGGAGCTGTTTTGCCAGACAGAAACAAGATCTTGACCACCTGTGTGGATTTCTACCACCGAATCACCAGCAAAAACAAACAAGAGTAAAATTTCATGCATAATTGACAGCGAACCACAAAACACACTTTGGTCTTTGGTCCACTTTGTGGTCAAGTGGACATTTCTGTAATTAGTCGATTCTTTAAGGTCTGTATGGTAAAAGGTGTACATTATGCATGTGAGAGTCCTGCCACCTGGCTGAGATTTGAAGCCTTTTCAATTACAGTAAGCTTGTTTTTAGAACCATGATGTTCTAAAAACATCATGGTTCTTAAAACATGATATTTTAACACACTTTTGTTGTTGTTTTTTTTTCTTTTACAGTTCTCAAGCATTTCTGCTGATGCTTGAGAACTGCTTAAAAATGTAATCCATAACCAAAGTCTCTTATACACAATAATTTGCTGCAGCATTGACTATTATTTTCTCAGTGTGTGAGCCAAATGGCCAAGAGACCATTTGATTGCAGCTGCGTCTGATATCAGATGCAGTTTTAAGTGACATTTTAAGTATGGCAGAAAGTGACACCTGACAGCTACATTAATGGAGGTAAATGTGAGACTTTTAGGTGCTTCCATTCACTGTCACGATGTTTATGCAACATCAGCACGGTTCGCAAATATGAAGTGGGCTTTTCTGGTGGCACGTGTTGGGAGAAATGGGAGAGCTGGCACATGCACACAGATCAGAGAAACAACTCTGACCAGAACAGGAGCAACAATGAGTTAATTCAAAAATTGTTAAATGAAAAAAAATCTAAAAACCTACCTGAATGCTACCAGAGATTAGTTTTTAGAATTACATTTTTGTCAAAAGGAGTTATTCACCCGCATAACACAATACATACAGATTGGACTTGACATAAAGTGCTTTTAAACCCCAGAGTAGGATGCCTGTATGCTAGTTCTCCACCTGTGTGCATTTAAAAACAGCTGTGCATATTAAGAGCTAAATTGTGACCTTGAGTTTCCAGAAAAGCATAGAAAAATTTTATGTTTTTTTTTTCCTAAAACAACTGGTCAATAAAAAAATAAATTAAGTACATTGTGCCGCTTAATCTGAGAGATAAACAAGAATTATTGCCCTGGGAATAACAATGTAGAAATACATTATTAAGGTGGAAAAACATTAAAAATGCTTTTATCTAAAAACAAAAAGTCTTATATTTTCAGCAGCTTTATGAAGTAACTGGTGTTTAGTTGAGATAAAGACCCAAAATGTTGCCAGCAGCACGCTGCCGGGCCCACTGATCAGCTTGTTAGTCCGGATTTCATCTGCCGACCCAAACCTGGAACTTCCATCTTTGTGATTCGTTCCAAGGTTGACTGAAGGATCGGGTTGCCCCTCCGACTTCCTGATGTGCATATGTGTGCACGACTATTTGTACTACTTGTGTCTGCATGCGTACTCTGGGCTGCTGTATCTGTTCATGTGGGGCCACTGTGCGTGCGTGCGGGCGTGTGTGTGTGTGTGTGTGTGTGGATGCTGAACGAGGGCCACGTATGGGCTGAGGAGAAGGATTGATTGTACCGCAGGGACAAAGCAGCTGGAACAGTGAACACAAGACAGACGGACGGACAGACGGACGGAAGCGGGGGAATAAATCAGAGACGCGGAGAGGAAAAAAGGGGAAGGTGGCTGGAAGAGAGCAGGATGGAGAGAAGACTGGAAAGGCGAGAGGAAAAGGGAGATCAGAGAAAAAGGCGATTTATCCAGACAAACAAACTGCCACTTTTTTTTTTTCTTCTTTTCAGAAATGAAGTGACGTAATGTTTCAGAAATAGTCCAGCAGACGCAAAATGTGCCACTATTCAAAAACTTCAGGAAACCAAAGGAAATATCGTATAATACTAATGTATCTGACCACAACCTTTCTTGAGTCAGCACAGACAGACAGATACACACACATACACACACACACCCTCTTCCACTTCTACACAAACTGAGGACTTTGCATTGACTTCCATTCATTTTAGTAACCGCATTTATGCCTAAGCCAGACATTTTCCCTAACCCTACTCATTACCAATCTATTCCTAACCCTAATCCTAACCAGAACTTAACTCACATCGTACCTCTAAATCTAACTAGTAGAGCACAGCAGAGCCACATAAAAGTGAGAACTGGGGAAAGGACCTCACTTTCCACAAATGACCTCAATTTGTTGCTAAATGTTGTGAAAGTGTTCCTCTATATGCTGTATATACAAGTAAACACACACACATTTCATTTCTCTTCCTTCCCTCTTCCTTTTTCCACTTCTCTTTCCTTCTTTTTACCACATCCCTTACTTTTTCTCCTGTCTTCTCTTTTGCAAGCACACACACCCACGCCGACACACACACACACACACACGTTGTGACCACATCCTCTCTTCTCTCCTCCCCTCCCAACCTCAGGTCGTGTGGTAATGAGTGTGTGATGGAGCCTCGTGGCTACCAGGCTCGCAGAGGTATTTTTAGCACTTCTGGTGGTTTCCATCACTAAATGTGCTCCGACTTCATATTTCAGGTCTGAATGCTCCCCTCAAAGTGGAGAAATGGACAGTGTGTTGCAGTTAGTTTAAGTTATTAGACGCTGGTGTTAAATGTAGCGCGAAGATGTGAGGATTGACAGCTGGAGGGTAATTGGAGACGGAGCAACTGAAGAAATAGGTACATGACTGCAGCCTGTGAAGGGCTGAAAGCAAAAAAAAAAATGTGAATGACATGAGAAATTATGGGAAGTAACTGAAGAAGTTACTTGAAATTACCTCATTGCTGCAGTTATGAACTTTGAGGCCAAGTAATTGCTGGAAAAAATCAAAACATTCACTCAGTCAAGGCACGTTTTGCAATGGTGAGTGTCTTTATTTCAAACAGATGCCACGAAGGGATGATAATTCAGCTGTGACGTCATATTTACATCTCTTTAGGCATGGCAGTCAGCAGCTCAGTATTCAGTGCCTTCACGTAGGTGACTTTGATTAGACCCGACAAGAACTAATGGGAAAGCACAACTCTGAGGAGCCAGTTGGACGTTTTTATCCTCACTGAAATGGCCTCAAGTCATAACAGACCAACAAGATTACGCTTTAAGTTGATGATGGTAATTTAGACGAGGAGGAAACCTCAGGAAGCTACGAGGTCAAGGCAAAACAATCTTCAGGATAATAAACTTGAAAGAGTGAAGACTTTAAATTCCAATTTTTCAAACCAGACAAAAACAACACCATGATATTAATAACCTGCTAGAACATGGATTGTCTTTTTCATGTCTTGGAAAGGTCTTTTGAGGTGCACCAAGAACACAGAGTGCTCCACTGTGGTAGAGCATGAGCGTTCCCAGACTGGTTTGAGCATGTAAAACTGGACTGGTGAAATCCTGGTTGTTCGACGGAGGAAGGAAATCATCGTCCTGGGTGCTATGTGGAGGAGTTTGGCAGCAGGGGCGCTCTTATCCATGATGTGAATGTTGGTGTGGCTTGGTCTTTAAGTAGTTTGAAGAAGTAGTTGCTATGCTGGCTTAATGCCAAGGCTAAAACCATATTACTGTAATTAATATAAGACCTTCTGTGGTGAAGTCTTACCGCTGGCGGGAAAGACGAAGAAGACGACAGGAAGTGGTAGGAGGAGGATGGCGAGGCATGTTTTTTAATGGCTTATCGCAAGGATTAAGTGATTCACATGTGATTTTAATTCCGCTTCCTGTTTAATGGAAACACCGCAATTGTGAAATTGTGTCTTTCTGAATTTAGCGGAATATCGGCAAAGTTTTGCGCGCATTTGTAATGGAAATGCAGCTTTTCTTAGCAAGAGAGAAACTGACTGTGTAGGCGCAGAGACCTTACAGATTCATAATGATGCTCCACAGATTCTGAAGAAACAATTAAGATATGCTATGTGTGACGGCGTTCTGGTAAAAATGGTTTAAAAAGCAGCAGCTAAAGTTACATTTGGTGAGAACTAACAGCAGAGAAACATAATTATTGACATCATATTAGATTTTCAGATTTTTTTTGCAATGCAGTATTAAGAGAGATAATGGGACAGTCACAGTAATGTGAAAATATCTCTAGTGAAGACAATGTTCAGTACTTATTGTTGTTGAAATAGGGCAGGATATTTGTTAGCTTTGAAATCTGAGTACCTACATCAGAAAATGGCTCATGTTGTGTAGATATTGTGTTGTGTGGAAAAAAATAAGAATTAAAGTGCAGATTTTTCCATAAAATGATCATCTTCTCTAAAATCTTTGTTAGTATGTCTCCAGCTCAGGCCTGCTTATGCTTGCCATTTCGTGGCAGCAATAGTGCTGCTTCAGTCATATTTTGTTTTTGTAAAAGAAAAAAAAAATAGTCATGCTTTGCTCGCTTTGTTTCCATAACACGAGTCAGCTGCAGCTGCCACTGAACAGTACATTTACCTCTCAAACATTCAGCAAAAAAATTCCCGTCCCGAAGCCAGCGAGCTCCCAAATATGTCCCACAACAAACTTTCCTACCGCTTATTTTTTCCATTTTCATCTTGATCTCGTCTCAGATTTTACAACAGAGCGTTTAGTGAAACCTCAGTGATAATCCTGTGAATTTTCACCATAAAACTCTTACAGCAATATGGCAGTTTTCTTCCTTTTTTAAAATTTTTTTATTTTGATCAAATTTGGTTCCAGTTGGACAGCTGAGTAAGTCTTTGGGCTGCAGCACACATGGCTAGAAAAGTAAATCTACTGATGCTTAATATTTGTCTACTTTTCTCTTCAGCGCTCCGAATGCAAAACAAATATAAGTATATATTTAAAAGGGCAACTTAAGTCAGACAAAGCAGCTTAAATCATACATAAAAGTAAAATGATTTACTTTTTATTCCTGCGAGTTAAAATGTTAAAAACAAGAATGCCTCAGACAGCCAAGAGCAGACCATACTCCCTTAAGAGATGGTATATCGAGAGTACACTTGAAATGTTTTTTAAAGATGCTCTAAATGTCTTAACTCAAGATTTGTCTTTGGGACGTAAAAGGATGTTCTTTCATGAAAAGCTTTTAATTCTTGCTGATCAAAATATTAGCATTTGCTCTCCTTACCAACAGACAAGGGGATCCTCCTAAGCTGATTGATGTCTCACGCAGGACCAGAGAGCTTATTCTTCCTTTCGTCTGAAAGCTTCCACATTTTTACTAAGATCTCCATCTCATCCATCTTTATTTCTGTTGGCGGGGACGTCTCGTTCTCCCTGAAGATCCGTCTTCGCTCACAAGGAGCCCCATTGTCTGCTGAGGAGAACGTGGGTTTATTGTCCACACCGAGGCAAGTGGCACAGGCGGATTGCGTTACTTATTGAGACCTGGAATCCCATCACTCCCCACCTGCCAGGTTACGCTCGCTCTATATCCACTGCTGGGTCTGATTTACTATAAATTCAGTCTGCTTGCTGGGTAAGAAGACCCCGATCGGCTCGTCTTGTATCACAATCGCATTGATGTAATAACAACATAAACTGAGGCCTAGATCTCCACTGTAGAGCCAAAACCTATCTAAACGTAAAGTGGAAGTGACTTGGGGCAGTCTTGGTTGTCAGTGTCTTTATTCATCAGTTTCATATAATAAGTAGATCGCTTCCCTTCTGTGCGCTGTAGTGGAAGCATCTTCTTTTCATTATGTCTAATCTTTCTTTTTTCCCTCCTGTCTTCTCTGTTTTGTCATTTGAGACTGTGCAGAGTTAGTTCCTGTTCCTAAGCCAGCTTTCTGGGAAGGAGAGTTTTCAGTCTTCCTGCCTTCCTGCTCAGACCACTTCCTTGCTGTGGTGTATGGACACACCTGTGAGTCTTTGTTGACTGCAGGATCACCCACAATGCTCTAGACGGATGGGGAAGCTTTGAAAGATGCAGGGCCTTGCAAAAGTATTCAGATCTTTTTCAGATTTCATGACGTTACAACTCCAAACCTGAGTGTATTTACTTTTAATTTTATGTGATAAACAGAATCTTTCCTTGCAAAGAAGACCAAAATCAGTCGGATTAGATGAAGAGACTCTACGAACATCGATTTTCAAGAAGTCTCGCCCCAGATTCTCAATTTAACGGGTTTGAATTTTGACTGGGCCCTTGATTTGAATCATAAAGCTCTGGCTTTATGTTTATGATTATGATGCTTATGATATTTCATATCTTGTCACATATTATGTTGGTGTATGAAAGGAAATCGCATGCTCTATGCCACATGTGTCAAACTCGAGGCCCATGGGCCAAATCCGGCCTGACATAGCTTTTTATACGGCCCTCTAAATTGTAGACTAAACATTAAATGTGCTTAAATATTATGTTAGCAATCAAATCAATGCAGTTTTTATCTGTTTACTGCCACATTACATCAATCAGTTCCTCCAGTTTCCTCAGAATTATCGTGGAAATTCACGCAAAATCAACAAATTCCCACTCTTTTTTGTGCTGCTACAAAATTGGGAGTTCAAAAGTTTTCTTACTTGTACTAAACAGCTGCCTCAGCCCTAATTGGTGTCAGATTGTAGTCAGTGGTCTGTACAGCGAGTAATAAAAAGTTGCATTTACCGACATAAGTAAGCGCAAATATTTCCAAATTAATACCACAAAAACTGCAAAAAGTCCTGGTAAGTATCCTGAAACCTTTGAGGGACTGAAGAAATGAAGCCTAGGCGCAAATTCAAAATGGAAGACTCATTAAACCCCACCCGCGTCATCCAGTCGCCGCAGCCGGCTCATCAACGCCGTCCAATTGACGCGGGCTCAAGACTCGTCACGTCCAATCACCGTCAAAGTCCCAGATGATAAGGACTTCCATCCATGGCGTCCTCTGCTTTCCAGCAGAGCTCAACCCTCCACCACCCCCTTCACCTCCACTCACTCGGACATCTGGCCGTATTCTTCTCCATCCTCCACCACCAGTGTCGGGTCCCGGGGGATGACGTTC
>CAEGAG010270285.1:0-14812 GCA_903067065.1 Brachyrhaphis terrabensis | reverse complement strand
TGTATGTGTGACTGAATTGAAATGATTTCTCTGTAAAGCACCTTGAGATGACATTTGTTGTGAATTACTGCTATAGAAATGAACTGAATTGAATTGACTGATGTCTCAAGTTATGCTGGAGAGATACTCAATTAGCCTTTGTGTTTGCTTGTCAGTGTGTAACTTCAATAATTATCAAAATTCCTAGAATTTTGAGAATTAGTAATGTTTTGTCACCTTGTTGCATAGATGATTTATATGTATAGAGTTTCATGATGCTGTCATGTCATTGCTGCAGGGCTTGGACCCTTAATAAAGATTTCAGCTGATAAACATCAGGTTTATCCTGTTGTTTATGTCCTGCACATCAGTTACATAAGTATCATTATATTTTATTGTTTAACGCTGTGTAATAATGAGAGAGGTATTAAAATACCACGGTAAATAAAATTTGAACTATAAATCTACTTCAACTAGAAGGTTGACATCACTCATTACAAAATTTAGCTCTGACATATGGGAGATATTAGTAGAGGTGGCAGAGTACCCAAAACTTGTAGTCAAGGAAGAGTAGCACTACTTCAACATATTTTTACTCAACTAAAAGTAAAAATCAGTCGTATAAGAAATGACTCAAATAAGAGAGAAAAGTATTTAGTAAAAAGTCTATTCAAGTGCTGAGTAAGTGATCAAAATATCAATCATTTAATATTTAAATATTACATGATCAGATGGACTGAAATATAAAGTCAGTGGAAGTTTTGGTATTTTAAGGACAAAAATGACGATAATTCACATAAGTAACACAAACAACAAGATCATGCAAAAATAAAAGTTTTCAAAATCAGTTTCTTTCAAAAATAAAAAAAAACTTGTGAAATTTTAACACAAACCAGAGTTGTGTGTCTGTGTCTGGTGAATATTTGTTTTGTTTGTTTTTCATTCAGTGGGTAGAGAATCCAGAAATTTTAGTCAAGTAAGAATAGAAATACTTCATAATAAAATGACTCAAGTAAAGGTAAAAGTACAGCATAGTAAAAATACTACTAAAAGTAAATTTAAAAAAATACTTAAGTAAATGTAATTAGTTACTATCAAACTGAGTATTAGTAAAGTAATTTAATAAAATGTTTTGTTCGGGACTTTTACATAGTTAAACTATACTTAAGCATATTTTTAAAGTGGTCTCTCCACTTTAATATGCACTCAGTAAACAATTTGTCACGCTGAAAGTATACAGAAATATGTTATATTTTAATATTCTTGTTATGCTTTGACATCTGGCATTACATTTGTCATTTTATTATTGCTGCAAGGTGCATTCATCATCACAATACCCAGTGATTTAACTGGCAATTAAACGTCAGGTTATCAAAAGTTTCTGAGTTTATTTGTGTCGGCTTTATATTCCCCTTATGCAACTCTGAATCTGATCTGCACAGCTGACCTTGTTGTTTTCATCTCAGTTTTGGATCAGTACTGCAGTTCGCAATCACTGAGGGCAGAAATATGACCTGTAAGCTGCAGAGTATATTGTTATTGAATATATTGTTATATTGATAAATACTCCATTAGCCTTTCTGCTAGCTTGTCCGTGTGTGAACGCAAAATAGAAAAATCTCACCTATTTGAAGCTATTCCATTTTCTGTCTTACATGTTTTTTAGGTATATAAAGTTACAGTCTGCTTGATGCAGGAAATTCAACCACGAAGCAATTAATATATAAATATAATAGCAAATTGAAGTACATTATCTTTGTGAAAAGGATGTTATTTCTGCAGCTGACTTAAGTATTTTATTTACTGCACTATTTTGACCCTATCTATCCCCCCACCAGGTTCTCATGACAACAACAACAATATTGTACTGATGTACAGTGCTCAAAGGTCTTTTTGGCTGATCGATGATATGATAATATGTAATTTGTTGCACAATCTCAATGACACTCAGACCCTGACTAAGTAAATTATTGTGCATATGTAGCATTGTACCGTCTTATCTTCAAATGTTCTAATAATCATTATATTTATGATTCTAGTTTGTTGGAGGTTGGCAAAACTTTTGCTCGCTCACTCTCTCTTCAGCAGTGTATAAAAGACCACAGTTTGCTGCCACTCTTTGGATTTTTGGTCTGGTCCCACGGTGAGTTGATGAGGGGAAGGACATCCTCAGATGTTTAGCTGAAACTGGCTTTGTGCTGACTTTCCTGTGCTACTCATTTTAAAACTCTCTGTTTATTTTTCTTGCTTGTAGTCATCTGAAGAAGTTGTGAGAATAAAAACAATTACAACATGGCAAGGCTCGTATTGCTCACAGGTATTGTAAAAATCGTGGTTCGACGACCATCATGAGGTCCATCGATATTGTTGAATGTATGGTTTAATTTGTCTTCCTATTCTTTTTTTCCACCAAAGCCGTGTGTCTGGTGTTTGTCCAGCTGGGTAAGATATGATATACTTTCATCAACCGACACGATTAACATACTTAATCTTGAAGAGCTCCACTTTGAGGTTATAATTTCATATTTTGTTGCTCTTTTACAGCATACACAAGCAGAATGGAGTGCTATTTCACCAACTGGTCTCAGTACAGGCCTGGTGAAGGCAAATTCCTGCCACAAAACGTAGACCCCTTTCTGTGTACCAGTCTGATCTATGCCTTCTCCATCATCAATCAAGCCAACGAGCTGGTTACCTATGAATGGAACGACGATGTCCTCTACAAGGCCTTCAACGACCTGAAGTTGAGGTAAGTCAACTCAGATAAGGTCATTATGTCAGACGATAGAAGATGCTACAATGAACAGCTAAAGCTTAAAGCAGTTTCACTTCTATTCAACACTGCATTACATGCTCTTCAAATACTCTGTTTTATTTTTCTAGGAATCCTCACTTGAAGACTCTGCTGGCTGTCGGTGGCTGGAACTTTGGCTCCACTCAGTAAGTAACTGTGCAAATCGAAATGCTACCAAATATGACTTCCTGATACAAGGATGACTCATCTTGATTGTCTTTTAAACTCCTGAGACAAATGACCTTGATAACTATTGGCTGACTTTGTCTAAAAAGTGTCTTGGTCCTTAAAATCTGTCTCCTGCAGGTTTTCCATCATGGTGTCCACAGCAGCAAATCGTCAAAAGTTCATCCAGTCTTCAATCAAATTCCTGAGGCTGCATGGATTTGATGGACTGGATCTGGACTGGGAGTACCCAGGTGCCCGTGGAAGCCCCCCTGAAGATAAGCAGAGGTTTACTCTTCTCTGCAGGGTAGGTTGAAAAAAAAATTAAAAAAAGCTTCTTTTGCAAACCTAAACTATATTTCCATGTTTTATTTTGACCTCTGTCCTCACAGTTTTGGGGTAATTATTGCAGGAACTTGTTGTAGCTTATGAAGCAGAGGCTGCAGCCACAGGTAAACCTCGACTCATGCTGACTGCTGCAGTGCCTGCTGGAAAGGGGACCATCGATGGTGGATTCGAGATCGCTGAAGTTGCCAGGTAAGCACTGTGTCAAGTTGTTTCTCACAGGAAGTCTGGGAGTTGTTGACTAAGGGCTTTGTTTACCTAGGGAACTGGACTTCATCAATGTCATGACCTATGACTTCCATGGAACTTGGGAGCAGTTCACTGGCCATAACAGCCCACTGTACCAAGGATCTGAGGATTCAGGAGACCTCATCTATTTCAATACTGTAAGGATCCCTTTGCATCCTTATGCCATCCTAAAACATATGTCAGGTTAACTGTCCCCTAATTTGCCTTTAGGTGTGATTGTGTGCATGCAAGATTATTAGTTCTGAGTGAATCTTTATTGCCCTGTGAAGGTCTTGCACTCTGTCTAGAGTGCACCCCACCTGGTATTTTTATTTATTTATTTACCCTTTGTTCAATCAAAATTCTTAGGACTATGCAATGAGGTACTGGAGAGACAATGGCGCCCCAGTAGAGAAGCTGAGAATGGGATTCGCAGCCTACGGTCGTACCTTCCGTCTAACATCGTCAAACACAGCTGTTGGAGCCCCTGCTAGTGGACCCGCTTCAGCCGGACCATACACACGTGAAGCTGGATTCTGGTCCTACTATGAAGTAAACAACTGTCTTTGGATACTTATCATATGTATCACATTAGTAGTACTCAACAGGCAATGGCCTATAAAGAAAATACAAAGTTCTATATTCCTGACAATGTTTTATATTGTTTAGATCTGCACCTTCTTGAAGGGCACCACCGTCCAATGGATCGATGACCAGAAAGTTCCATATGCAACTAAAAACAGTGAGTGGGTAGGATTTGACAACAAGGAAAGCTACAGGACAAAGGTACGTAGACGTTCTCCCAGAACACTTAGTGTGTGTGAGGTGATTCTAACAGCGTCTCTTATTTTGTGGTCAAACAGGTGAACTACCTGCAGGAGAAGAAGTTTGGTGGAGCCTTTGTTTGGGCTCTTGATTTAGACGACTTTGCTGGAAAATTCTGTGGAGAAGGAAGCCACCCTCTACTGTCCCATCTCAACAGTCTTCTCAGCGTCGGTAAGGGCTGGTAGCATTCAACCTCGGTCTACACTAGAAAGATACAATGTCTTCATCAATGCTATTTAGTGTTTTCTTTTTACAAAAGGGAAATATGAATTTATTTCCCTTTTGTAGTAGTATTTATGTAGTAATACTACTAATTCTGCCTGTACAGAGTTTCCACCAATGCCCTCAACCACCACCCCCAAGCCTGGCGCTAGCACTACGTCTCCAACCACCACCACCACCACCACTACACATGCTCCGGGATCTGGCTTCTGCAACGGCAAGCCTGATGGCCTCTATCCCCACCCCGAGGACAAGACCAAGTTCTACATGTGCGCTGGAGGCACCACGTACGAGCGGTCCTGCGGAACTGGATCCATCTTCGATGACAGCTGCAAGTGCTGCATTTGGCCTTGAGCTTTCAGTGGTAGCGATGTAAAATGTAGCTCAAACCAACAATCAAAAGAACTGAAAATCTCCTCTTTCATCTATTGTTTGTAAAACCATGCACTTACCTATATTATAACTAGATGGAAAAAAAAATTTGTTTTGGGAAAATATGTGACGAAAAATAACATTTGCCAACAAACGGCAAACAGAAACTATCTTTGTACCCCTAACTACATTATTGAGAGCTGTCAAAATACATCTTATTGGAAATAAAGTAATAAAAACATTATTTCAGTGTAATTTTATTGTAAATAAAGTAGATGAGATCATGTAAGGACCACTTTTACATTTGCAAAAGAAAGGGGGAAGTGTGCAAGCCTCAGACCTCCATCTTCAGGAACAAATATAATGTAGAAATATTGAAGCAACATTTCTTAATATCAGCCAAGTTAAAGTAAGGTCTTCCAAACTGCAGATAGTCCAAAGACTCCAATCCAGGATGGCTTAAAGGACAATAAAAATCTAAATTTCAGAGCAGCCATCACAAAGTCCCAATCTCAGTTGTACAGAAAATCTGTGAGCAGATCTGTAAAGGTGAGTTCTGTGCATTTAAACTTGAGTTCACAGAACACAGCCGGTTTAAGCCATGCAGTGGAGTGCATTACATTTTTTACTGGAAACATCTATCAAGAGAAAGATCCCAATTTAAACTGATTTAAGCAGTAGCTCATAGGTTCCTCCTCCCTCATGGTGCCACCAAATGGCGCAGAAAAAATTTAGTTTTGGGAAAATACAAATACATGTCCACAAGCATGTGGTGAGTGTAGGTATGTTTTGTTCTGTATTCAATGTTCACAAAAAAGTAAATAAACACTTTTGGCCGATTGGAGTTCAGGAAAAAAATGTTCTCCAGTGCGTCGACCTAATATTTCAGGATATGCAGAATGAAGTTTTGATGCAAGGCTAAAAAAATATTGCTATCACACAGTTTGTTGGGGCCCAATTTTTTTCACATGCAAAGTTTCTTCCCGTCTCCAAATATCCACATTTTTCTGATTGACAGCTACTGCAGGACATGGAGGCACAGCTAAGCCTCCTTAGCATTTCTGCTAACCTCTCACTGTACATAAAAATGAGAAAAGAAGGCAACACTGTGAGCAACTGTGTTCCTTTTTTCCTCCAGTTTAACTCAAATCAGCTCTGTCAGAATCTCTAGAATCACCTGAATTAATGATCACCTAACAACAGACCACAGTTTGAAACCGACGGACTGTGTGTCCAACCAGGAGCACCACAAGGAACTGTACTCTCACCATTCCTTCTCACACTGTACACCTCCCACTTCCAGTATAAAACATCTTCCTGTCGTTTACAGAAATACTCAGATGCCTCTGCAGTTGTCAGGTGTACCAGAGGTGGTCAAGAAGCTGCGTAGAGACAACTGGTGGGTCGCTTTGGTGTGAAAACAACCATCTTATGCCGAATGTAAAGAGTGCAAAAATTTTCTCCAGAAACAGATCAAACACTATTTCAATCATGGTAGGATGAGCGGAGGTTATAGAGGAGTATAACTATGACAGTGTTCACCTAGATGCAACAGTTAACCCAGGGGTGTCAAACTCCAGTCCTCCAGGGCCTGGAGGTTGTACGTGTGTCTCAGGTACAAAACACTGGAATGAAATGGCTGAATTACCTCCTTCCTTTGCAGATCAGTTCTCCAGAGCCTTAATGACCTAATTATTCTATTCAGGTGCAGCAGAGGCACATCTAAAAGTTGCAGGACACCGGCCCTCCAGGACTGGAGTTTGACACCTGTGAGTTAAGGTGTTTACCAGAAGGATCAGAACCGAATGCACTTACTGAGGAAGAGTTGGTCCCTCAAGGCAAGATGCTGCATATCTTCTATATGTCTGTTATGGAGAGTTGTTGCAATAGCAGCTTTAGAGCCAGTGACTTAAACATGTTGAAGAAGCTCATTGAGAAGGGTTGTCTCTTTTTTTCTGTGGAGACTGCTCTGGAACCTCTGGGGATTATTAGGCCGTAAACTTTGCACATTCATTTTAATTCATGAAAATGCGAGTCAGCTGAATTTCTCTCCTGCCATCTTAATAGAAGAGGGCATGTACTTGCTTAAAAATAAGGACCAGCTCTGGGCAGTAAAAGGGCAATGTATTGCAAGTCAGACTCTGTTTTACACAATATGAATCAAGATCACAGTGGTGGGTCAGTTCATGGTTGGTCTCCTGTCCTGAATGTAATGCATTGCTGATGCATTACATTCAACCCATGATATAGTTGAATAGATACTCCAGCAGATAAACATCAGGTTTATCCTGGTAGATACTTCGTTATCAATCAAGATTATCTGGAAACTGTTCTGAACAATATGCACTGAGAGAACCGTTCTCTCTGCATACATGGCCGTGTGTGGAAGTCAGAAAAGATAAGATATAACACATTTACGAGTGCCTTATCTGTCAAGTACCTCGTCCGGTCAGGTCTGACCCAGCTGGCTGCTTTCGTCTGAGACTCTGGGTCACAGCTGATTTTCCACATACAGTATGTCCGTCCCCTCGTCCCCCTGCAGCCCTGAGTGTTCTCTCCATAAGACTGGGATCCAACAGCAGAGTGTCTTCAGTCAGATGCTTATCCAGAAATGCTGTAATACTGACTGCTACATCACTATCTACAACAGGTCCATAGAAAAGCCTTTATAATCTGTCGTAACTATTTATTTCCCTTTGATGTTAATAATGTTATTTTGTGTTAAATTTATTGATATCAAATGACTTGAGAAAATAAAATCGGGTAGGGAGAGATGTCGGAAGATTACTATTTTTATTTTTTTTATGTAAGAGTTATTTCATTATTGACAAACAAAACTACATTTTCATCCTTAAACTAGTCAAGTGAATTGCATTAGTCTATGTTTTTTTAATATAAAAGATTCCCAATTTCCTCACAGAACACAGTGTGCTTGTGTAAAGCGTTAACATCAAAGCAGTCGCAAAGCAATGACAGTCTTTTACTCTAAGTCGTTTCTTTCCTCCATCTAACTTTCCAGACCTTAAAGTAAGGAAGTTATAGCAAGAAAAAAAAGAAAAGAAGACTTTTGACTAGTGTTTCCTGGAATTCTTCACTCTGTTTCAAGTGGCAAGAGACACTGAGAGTCTTTATTTGGTTTCAAAGATCCGTAGTTACAGAATAACCCCTCTTATCATCAACCCCTCCCTGTTTTTCAGACCCTACTCCATACCTCCCATCTCTCAGCCAAATCCGCCCTGTGGTGGCAGCCACCTTCTATGGTGTAGTAAGTTGTAGAGTGTGGTAGCCTACTTTTAGTGGGATCTTCTTTGGTGACAAGCAGCAGTTTACAGCTGAGAGGAAGAGGATAGAAAAGCTCATGAGGAAGGCCAGCTCTGACCCAGGATGCTTCCTCCGCCTATTGCAGGTAGTTGAGAGACAAATGGGCGATCAAAAACACGGACAGTGTCTCCCACCACATCCATAAAGCTGTGGCAGAACTACAGAGCTCCTTCAGTCTGTTTTCTTTACAAGTGTGCGTAAAACTTAGATTCCACTCATGTGAAAAAACAAAAACAAACACAATTTCACAATTACTGTGTTTCCATTAAATAAGAAACGCAATTAAAAATCGCATCATTCTGCGCCACGATCCTCCTTCCTCTTCCTGTTGTCTTCTTCGTCTTTTCCGCCTGTCGCAAAACATTTGTGGATCATATGACTGTCTCTGATGCGAATAAAGTTGTTTCCATTGTTGTTTTGTGAAATACACAAATTTTATCTCATCCTAGTGTAAAACCTTTTTTATTAAAAATTTGTTTTTTGTTAAACTGGTGTGTTTCCTCTAAGCCAATTTATTTTTATAATTCCAATTATAAGGTCAATGGAAAAGCAGCTAGTTACATGTGTGCATTTTTAAATGACCTTAGAGGATCTGACTGTTTTTATCATGTTGTACATTTCGTCTTAGTTTACATCTTATTGTCATTATTATTGATTATGTGTCTCTGAATGCGTCCATCTGCCTGTCATTCTGCTGTTTCCCCACCAAGGCACAATAAAGGATATTTCTGATGTGCATTTTATTAAGTATTGCAGGCTTTAGATAAACGGAGCNCCACTGATTCCTTGTAAATAATGAAATGTTAGTCAGCTTATCAAATCCCATGTTCAGCCTTCCTGCATCACAGCTGCTAAACAGAAGATACATCCACTGCACTGTGAACATTTTATATAGTAAAAATTTAACTTTTTTTTTTTTTTCCTTTTTATAAAAGCTACACCTTTAAGCAGGCATACTGAAGTGATTCTGTCTGCGACTCTGCAACCTGTCCGACCAATGCTGACAACGTGAAGGAATACTTTGGCCACTAGAGGGAGGTGTTGCTCCACAGATGGAGAGAAAGTCAACGTCACATCCTCATACCAACCTGCAGCTTTCACATAACTTTAACTATGTCTATTTCAAGTGTGCAAGCGTGTAAACTTTAATACTGTTTATTTTTTATTGTATCTTTTGTACTGAAAGATAATAAAACACGCCTGACTCTAATCATCTGGATTATTCTGCAGCCAGTTCCCACAAGTTTTACATTTCCCACAGCTGAACTGCGTCCCTCACACGCATATGGTCTTTGATCCACTTGTTATTTTTCCGCAGTAACCTGATGAAGTTTCAGAGAAACAGCATCATATTTTGTTGCACAACTTCACATAAAGATTAAATGACAAATGCATTTGTTTAAGCGAATACACAGTAGGTAACGTATTAAGCAGGCCACTCTGCTTACATGCAGCAGAGCATGAACAAAAGAGACTTTCAAGAAAAAGTATTTAAATAAAAAGAATGTTTGAACCCTCATTTTTCACCCTATCCTCAAGTATGTTGTGCCCTTTTTGGACGTCACAGATGTTAAATGTTGAACTTAGTGCTTCATGGCCAGACACGCCAAAACCTGGAAATAAAGGAAAAATGAATTTAAGGACCCGACTAAAGTAGTGAAAACTTGATGTATTTATAAGAGAAGTGACGTATCAATGTTTCCTTGCTATCAGTGAGGCTCAGCTGACTGTGCAGTCCGATACTGACCTCTAGAAAATGTATCACCCCAAGTTCACAGTGCAAAAATCAACCTGTACAGTCACACCGCAACAAGAGTCCAAAGAGAAAAACTTCCAACTAGTGTAAAACTAGAAAAACAGAATGTCATCAACTCCAGGGGTCGCATGGAATGTCCTCGCCAAAAATTCCGCCAACGTCCAGAATATGTGGGGTCAGCCATGTTTTAGGTGATGTCCTTCTGCCTGGGCGGCCGGTGAATGTTCCTCACCACACACTTCACCATCCACTGAATGCCTTCGTTCACTCCGTCCCTGCAGCACAACGAGGGAAGAATCAGCAACAGCTGCATCTTTTTTTCCCCACAAAGTGTCTCAAACAGACGTTGAACTGAATCTTCTGAATCTGAAAGATGTTGATAAATGTCTCTGACATTTTCTACAATTTCCAAAATTATTTCTAACTACCTAAAACAAGAGAAGCTTTACTTATGGTTTAACTTAAGACGGTGAGGAAAAAAAGTAAATAGGAGTTTTTTTTTATTAGGTGTACGTAAACTGTATCTAATGCATCCACTTGTCTCTTAAAAAAATTATATGTTGTTAATGTTTGTGGTGAAAGGAGTGATTTCTGTTTTCTTTTAGGCAGCGACCACATTTAAATGTGAGGATGCCCTTGTCATGTGCCAACAGTCCAAACATTAAATACACTCAAAGTGTGCTTTCAACAAGCTACTAGAATGAACCTTCTCACATTTATTAAGTGCCAAAAACTCAAATAACTCTGAAACACAGCGCTACAGCCCAGAAGTATTCATACCCTGTGAGGGCAGTGCAGGGCTGCACTAAGCAGTCTCTTTTGCCGATCTTTGGTGCCGAATCACTGAAGGCTGTTTTGATGTCTGGCACCGACAAACAACTCTGAGAAGAGAAAAATACACACGACAACCATCAAAAGCAACACGAGGGCAAAGTATTACACTCACAAACTCATTCCTGGTTTGTCAAATACTGTAGATATTTTATTTGCCATTTTTAACAAGTCGAAATGGACAAAGAGAAAAAAGAAAAATCAATGTTCACTAAAGCCAAATATCATAAGATTAATATTCTGAATAAAAAAAAGGTCATAAACCGTCAGACCCAGAGGAAAAGAAGATACATTTCTGCTTTTATAACATTGCTGCCATCTCTATGTAAAGTCAGGAGTGTAAAAAGTTGGTTTTGTTCCTTATTTTTTGTTCTTCTGAGTCAAAATCACCACCTGTTCTCAAGAGTAGCTGCATCATTTCCTTTACAAATGTGCGCAAATCTTTGTCTATATTCTGTTAATGTCCAAAAAAAACTTTCACAATTGCAGTGTTTCCATTAAATAATGAGCTTGTTCACACGATAAGTCATTAAAACTCATGGCAGTGACGGATGTAAACAGTTACGTATTTGAGATATATTCATAATTCAGCGTTCATCATCCCAGCCATCAACTTTTTATAAACTGTGATGCAGCGACAGCTGAAAAAAAGTGGGTTTTATTCAAAATCGCCGTGCTTCCATTAAGCGGATTTGGAATAATAATGGAAACACAGCTATTGTTTGAAATTGGTGGTGAGCATACTGCAGTTTTTTCACAGAGTGTCTCGAAGCACTCGGTGAGATCGGGCCTTTAAGAGATTGCGATTTTGGCCGATACCGAATTTGTTCTCCGAAAAGTCCTTAAATATAGCGACCAAGTCACTGAGTCGGTAACAGTGGAGTAACTGTTGCTAACTGCACAGGTGCAGATGTGACCTGGTGGGTTATTAGATAGTTTCACATGCAAATGTCAGCCGATTTCCAGTCTCCTAAAACTGAGGGAAATCGGGTAGCCCAATTTGAAACAAAAACAAACAGTACTGCTGTTTGATATTTCCAAAGTATTCACCATGGTTGTAATTTTGCAGATTTTCACATGTGGGATAAAACTGCAGAGATCTTTGTGAATTTGCCCCTCGTCTCTGTGTGAATATGAACATGAATAACAAAGTAATGAAGGGTTACTGTACCGGTACATCCTGCTTGTTGGCAAGAATGAGGAGTGGAACGCCTTCTAATGCCTCACTGCAGATCATTTTCTCTGGAAAACAATCCTGATACAATTCATGTACGTCTAAAAGGTTATTTATCTTTTTACTACAATAAAGCCACCTGCCATAAAATCAAAAAGAGAACTTACCAAAGGCTTCCTTTGATTCTGAAAGGCGGTCTTCATCAGTTGAATCAATCACATAGATGACTCCGTGAGACTCTGCGTAGTACTGCAGCATGAAAGAAAAGTACGTTTTTCCAACAACAGAATGTTTTACAGACAGTTCTGAAGGTCGTACTGGATGAGCAAAAAACTCAAATCAACTCACTGGATCCTAAGTTCACTACATCCTAACCTTTGGGTGTTTATTGGGATAAAATTTGATAACAATTTTAAAAAGTACTTAACAATTCAAACATTTTTCCCCCTGAAATATTCAACCTAAACATTTACTGTAGATGTACATTAGAAATTTATTTTGGACTGAAGTTTTTAACATATTTCCAGACACACACCTTGAAAGTCAGCCTCTGCTTGTGTCATTGTTAGTCTAATGAAGAATAGTCGATATGGACTCAGAACTTTATCACAATATTTTGGGGTAGTAATATTGTGATAATAATCATGATTATGATTTTAAAAAAAACCCTAGTATTTATATTTTAGGTATCTTTATGGGTGTGGTTGCATGGCTCTGCATTCATAGTGCCACAAACAGAAATATAGTTCTTGAAAAACATTCTCATTTGAAATAGACTATTTAAAGAAACTGTAATTTATATCACCAAGCTACACACAGGAACTGGTTTTAATCTTACTTTTGAATTTGCTGATACTTATTGATGCTCTCATGGAACAAACAGCGCAGGAAATAGTAAAAAATACCGTTCCCAACAACACTGTCAGTTTTGATTTGTTTGACTGTAATTTCTTGTGACAACAATAAATCAAAACTCTTATTTTTCACGATAGGATAAATGCCAAGCCCTAACAGAGAATTCATATTGCTGGTACTTCATTTGTGGCATACTTTGTCCCAGAGAGACTGCAGCTCCTCCTGACCTCCCAGATCCCAGAACATTAGGCGAGCCTTGCCGACGTCGATGGTACCAACTGAGAAGAAAAGAGAAAGATCCGTGAGAAATGCTCTGACACAACGGAACAATTTCAAGCAGCTTCTGTTTGCGACTACAGAACTCTGAACAACAGGCACAAGCATCTGAATTAGGACAAACAGAAGCCTTCGAAACATGATTTATATCAACTTACTGTTTAACCCAACTGTTGTTGTGACTTTGGACAGATTCATCCCCTTGTAGTTTTTACTGAACTTGGTCTTGGTCTGTTCCAGAAAGGTCTGCAGACAGAGAGAGAGCAACAGTTGGTTGTCTGGATCATAGTGGACATACAAGCTGCAACTCTACATCAGATTCGACAGGTTTCTGACCAAACTAAACATGGAATCTGATCTTCATTGAATCAGAACAATGCTGAAGACGTGTAAAATAACTGCTACTGTGACAAAAAGTTGGTCTTGCTTGGTGAAGAGGATGGTAAACGAGAGGCTTCTTGTGGTTACCAGGTCTCCAAAACAGCTTTTAGATGCTACCTGCATAGCAACCAGCTCTTTGGGAGCAATATTGCTAAAAATCCTTTATTATTCAGTGAAATCCAACTACTAACTACTGTGGCGGTTGTGTGATGCTGTGAGTTTGTATATGTTCCGAGGGACATGGAACCTGTTCCCCTGAAACAAATGAGTTTTAGTGATGAGTAAAGAAAAGCTGAAAACCTTCTGAAGCTGATAACTAAAACTGGAACTACAGTGTTTAACATCCAGTTTCTGTACAAACATCAATGGCTGAAATGCCACTCAGAAAAGAAGAAGCAATTTCTCCAACAGCGACAGAAGAGGCAGCTTACTGTTTACAAATGAAGTCCAGTCACTGATTCTTAAAGCAAACAGAATATTCTCTTTGCACTTTTTACAGCCACACAATAACAATGGAGGAAGAAAAACGAGAAGTAAACGTCAGGAGGACGCCACTGACAGCAGAGAACACACCGTCTTTCCCGCATTGTCCAGCCCCAGGATCAACACGCAGTATTCGTCCTTCTGAAACATGTACTTGTACAACCCAGACAGCAGAGTGTACATTTTGGATCAGCTGGAAGAAGTACTGATGCGCAACTCCTTGCTAACTCCTGCTATTAGCTTGGTTTAGCTCAAATACCCGCGAGTCTGTCACCGCAACACGTTTCACTTAGACGTCATTATATACAGAAAACAGCTGGCTGTGCTAAAACAGCCCGATAACCGTAAACGCGTCTAACGAATATTGGAAAACAAATACGCAGTGTTACACGACGACGAGGATCTTCTTCTTCTTCGTCGTCTATTTTTCTTCTTCTTCTTGACAGTGCAAAAGCCGAAATGTGAATTTTCGCCACCCACTGGTCTGGAGTGGGAGATGTGCAAAAGTAAAATAAAATAAAATAAAATAAAATAAAATAAATAAATAAATAAATAAATAAATATATATATATATATATATATATAGATGTAAATAAAATTTATTTGGTTGTACACTTAGTGAAATCTTCCACAGTTAATTACTCAAAGTATAGTAGAATGTTTAAATCTTTTTGTTTTTATATTTTGTGTGTTGCCACAAGGTCAATCTTTCAGATTTCACTCGTGTGTTTAGGGAGAAAAAATCCAAACTTTCACAGCGCTCTGATGTAAAGATGCAAAACAAAAATTTTGTCCACAGTTTTTG
>CAEGAG010270183.1:0-10514 GCA_903067065.1 Brachyrhaphis terrabensis | reverse complement strand
GCTTGTTGTTGATGTTAAAGTCAACAACAAAGCACCTGTCTTTTCCAGCAGCCATTGTACAGCGCATACAGTGATAAAACTAGCTGACCAAACATGCTGGAGTTCAGGTTGGGTTGCTAGGTAACCGGGAGAATTCTTCTGGGGTTGCTAGGTAACAACGCAGTGCCTGCTGATTTGCAATGTTATATTCCAGATGTTTTTCAAATTTTCCTGACACCAAAATTTTAAACTTATTGCCAAGAAATGGCTGGGTGTTTTTTTATTTTTTTCTTTCAAAAATGCGTAGACTGTTTCTATAAGCAGTAGAAACCCAAATGAAAGTACAAAAACCAGCAAAATGTTAGTTTCCCTTTAAATCTGGATGGAAATCCATTTTGATTGCAGGCCTGGAAAAAACAATATCGGAAAAACTGATGGAAGTTCAGGATGTCTAAATGACGCAGAGGCAAAATTCCAGTGTTTACGACAGCCATACCTGGGGGACAATGATAATAAATTGTTGCTTTCCTGTAATTTTCCCTGAGTGGGCTGGATGGAGCTGAATGCTGGAGCTCAGGGAAATGAGGAAAGACGACACTGCAGGTGGGAAAAGGAAAAAGTAGAAAATAGAGACGAGTTTCCTGCTTTGGGCTGGTTCAGGAGTTTGGTTTCCTTTTTGTTTATTTAGATGTTTTCTTCTCGCGGGGCTCAACATGGAGGAAAACCGCTCTACGCTTCCCAATGCTTTCATCTTTTCCAATGGTAAACCAACACAAACACAGTTCATTAACTAATAATTTATTTTTTTTACCATTTAGATGAAAAAGTCAGTGGTTCAAGAATGCACAGGGAAGACATTCAAGTGAAAACTCAAACCTCGTCATCTTGAGGACGTTAATGTTACAGAACATGGCGGCTCTTCTCATCCTGTGTGTGGAATCACTCACATGGATCACCTGAAAGCAATTTACATTTGGGCGTTTTGTCGTCTGGAAAAGGAAAAGGCATACATTCTGCGTAACAAGCGAACCACATCTCGGGTCATAATCAAAAAAAGCATATGTTCCTGGTTTCTACATCCATATAACATCCATAATCATCTGGTTTGTACATCCATACACATCAGCCGTCCCACGGCAGCACGGGAGCGGCCCAGTTCATATTTACAACATGAGCGAGAAGCAGGAGCCGTTCAACGAGCCGAAAGCGCCAAGCAAATGAAACACACAAATATTCAGACTCCTTCACACAAACCAGACCTTTTCCAACTTTGTTCAACATTTTTAGTGAAATTATCCTCAAAATTCTGACTTTTTTCCTCACCTCTACATGTTCGGTTCATTAAACAGCTTTTAAAAATCAAACTTTTATGAATTTGCTTAAGATTTACTGCGAAAACACAAATAATAGCCAAGTACTATTTGTTCTAGTTTTTAGTGCAAATATCTTAGCACACTTGAAATAAGACAAAGCCAGAGGAGGTAAAGTACCCAAAGAATTATCCTCAAGTTAGAGTAGCAAGACTTCAACATATTTTTACTTAAGTAAAAATAAAAAGTATCTGTCCAAGAAATTACTCAGTCTAAGTAACTGATCAAATTATCAATCATTTAATATTTAAAAATTACAAAATGAAATGGACCAAGATATAACATTGAGTGGAAAGTTTGGTATCTTAAGGACAAAAATTACAATAATTCATATAAGTAACTAAAAAACAAAATTAGGCACAATCATTTTTTTCCAAATCAGTTTCTTTCAATAAAAATATTATGAACTTTAACAAAAATTGCAGCTGTTTGGCAAATTTTTGGTTTGTTTTTTATTCAGTGGGGAGAAAATCCAGAACTTTTACTCAAATAAGAGAAGCCATACTTAATAATAAAATGACTCAAGTAAAAGTAAAAAGTGCAGCACAGAACAAATATTTCTAAAAGTAACTTTTTTCCAAAAAAAGTTACTCAATAAATGTAACTGAGTAAATGTAAGTAGTTACTATGCAACTCTGGACAAACCCAAATTACAAATAACTTTTCAGCAAGATATAGCAGCTTGGTTTAAGTAAATAATTAACTAATATTGACAAAAAAAATAAATTAGTTTCACTGTCGCCGTTACCTAGCAACCCCAGCCAAGTCCAGCCCGTCTCCTAGCAACCAAATTCTAGTTCCATTGGCAGATTATTTCACTTATAACGAGATATTTTCCTCATGTTTTAAGTGAAATAATCTGAAGTGAAGCTAATACTTTATCATCAATGTTAAGGAATTATTGATTTAAAAAGAAAAAGTTCCTATATGTTGGCAAAAAGTTACTTATAAGTTAGTTTGTCTTATTTCAGGGTTACTAATATATTTGCACTAGAAACTAGATAAAAATGCTTGGTAAGATCTTGTGTTTTTGCAGTTTTGCCATTAGAATGGCAGCCAAAAAGCCCACAGTAACTCTTGAGGAGCTGTAAAGATCCACAGCTCAGGTGGGAGAATATTATCGACAGATTAAGTTGTAGATGTGAAGTAAGGCGGCCACTGCTGAGCTACAATGTTTACATAAAAGCATAAACCGGTTTAAGAAGGTGTGAGTTGGCTTGAAAACTGTCGGTTCTCAAATCCTCACCACCTAATCTGGAGCTGTAATAGCAGCTGAAGGTGGTCCAATAAAGTTTTACCTCATGGGGGCTGAATATTAAAGCCTGCCACACCTTACAGATGGGAACTACGTATTTTTTTCCTCTTTTTTCACAATTAGCTGCTGGTTTTTGTTGGTCTGTCACATAAAATCCTGATATAATCCATAAAAGTCTGGTTGTAACGTGACAAAATGTGAAAAAGGTGAACGGGTATTAATACTTCACAGAGCGCTGCACACTTGTTTGCTCAGCGGGGGTTAATTAAACACAAAGTCACACGCATACGCATGTGGATACTATAAATCCTGCAAAAGGGCATAAACAAAGTACGTTGCCTCAGTACCACTGCCAAGCTGCCAGGCTTGTTAATGTAAAACAACAGGAGGAATCTCCCTGTGAGGCTCGCTGAGCCACATTCACAACGGACTCACTCCAACTTTCCAAGCACTTAAAAACGAAGGAATTTAGTTCAGATGTTCTGGGGGAAAAAAATAAAGTTTCAAGAAGTCTGCAGTGCCTCTCCAGACGGGCCTCAAAGTGTTTGACAGGCTATCAAAATGTGTCAAGTGGACCTGAAGTGGCGCGGTGAGACGGCTGCTAGCTGCTACTGTAACTCCACCTGCCTGACAGGCGCGGCGGAAAACCAACGGATGAAAAATTGACGGTTTGGTTCCGCATTTTTGTGAAATTCCTTCAGTGTGAGCGGAGCATGGGAACGGCGCTAGCATAAACCTCAATACTTATTTTGTTCTGCTTTTTCCCCACAGTGGAAACTGGTTTTGGGTGGTTTTGAACGTCAGCAGGAAGATCCAAAAATCCTTCAGATAACAGCTGTGATGCCAGTCAGATCAGATGTATGGTGACCAGATATGATCTGTAATGGATTGTTTGGGATTTCTGGAGGGGAAAACAATCAGACCACAGTAAAACTCCTCTTACAGATCCTGCAAACCAAACAAATCACCAATTTAGAGGATATTTGGGCATTTTCTGTCACTGTTATTATGAGATGCTGTTTGTAGATTTACACAGTTAAAAATTAACAGCAATAATTTGCATTATTTAAAATGGGGGTTCATTTTTCAGTCATATTGTCACAAAGTTATTCATTCAATTATAAATGCCACTGTTTCAAATATATTTAATTAGCAGGTTAATATTTAGGTGAAAAACTAAATATTTATCTCTAGACTGGATATTTGGAAACTGGTTTGAAGCTAAATATTTAGCATCAAACTAAATATTTAGCTACCAAGTTCGAATATTTTTCCTGAAATTAAATATTTAGGTCACAAGCAAAATATGTAGTTTCCATTAAATATTTAGCTACAAGCTAAATATTTCAAGCTAAACATAATGGATTTAGTTTCAAACAAAATGTTTAGTTTACAATAAATGTTTAGCTTTTAACTAAATATTTAGTAGAAACTAAATATGTAGCTTCACAGTAAATATTTCAAACTAAATATTTATTTTAGTGTAATATCTGGGCTAAATATTTTCTTTTACTGTAAATATTTAGTTACATTCACACTAAATGCAACTAAATATTTACATTTAGTTACATTTGAGATTAAAATATCCAGTCTCAAACTAAATATTTAGCTTGCTAACAAAATATTTATGTTGAAGCTAAATATTTAGGTTTTAAACTAAATATTTGGTTTGGTTTTATCAAATTATTGCTGTTATTTTTTTGACTTTACAGATGGCCCTCCATACTTTTCAGGATTCGTTCTCGCCCAAATGAAACATAATGAAAGTTTGGTGATTCATTAATCATCAACTTTAGTTTTATATCAGACAGTTAGTCTGATAGGAAATATTCTAATCTCAGTAAATGTTTCACTCAGGAAGGTTATTAGCGTCGCACCGCCTCCAACCTCATGTTTCTGTGTAAACAATCAGTTTTTTTCTCAATAACTGCCCAAAACATGATGAAAGTTTGATGATTCATAAAATATTGTTTGCATAAAACGTTATATATATTTAGATAAAGTTGTTTTCAGATGGTAAATGATCAATAATCTGGATTTAAAACCGACTGATCCCAGAACTTTACCTCAACAGTTGTGACCTATACTTTTAATATTCACATCCGCTCTATTTTTTATCTACTGCTCAAAGCAATCTCCTTCAGGAAGTGAAATAGGAAACATTTTGAGAGCAGCTGTACATTTCTAATTGAATATAAAACTGAAAGTAATGATTTGGCAGTGAAACGGCAACGCTGCGCCTCAGGGTGAACACGTGGTGGAAGTTTTCCTTTGGATCTTCAGACTCACATTGGTTCAGCTCCCGCTCTGCTAACCGTTAGCAAGAAGCCACAAACATGCAAATATATATATAAAAAAGCACAAAAAGATGGAACATGATCCTCTCATGTCATAATACAATCAGCGAGAGCTAAAAAGCTTCCAGCCTCATTCTTGTTGTCATCATACACTACAGAGAAAAACATGGCTGTGATATTTATCTGCCTAATTCCTATTTTTGTACTGCATGAAAAGAAACTCTCGTTTCAGTCTCTTATTTTGGCAAAGCGGAGCTTGCCAGTCTTCAGACACATTAAAACCTTGAAAGAGTATGAAATTACGTTGGTCAACAGCAACATCTGGAAGATGGCAACCAGCGGAAGACATTATCCATAAAGCAAAAACATCTCTGGAAATGTTGCATTGTTTTGAAATTCCATCCATTTGTCTGTGTCACTTCATCTTTTGTCCCCAAAAACAACAAAGACGTGAGTCAGGATGTGTTGGAGGGACTAGTGGTGAAGAGGCGCAGCCTCACATGAACAAACAGGGTCATTCTGCCAAATGGACGGACCGCGAATCAAGATAGGGTTTGGCGGAGAATTCAAGTGAGAATTTAAAACTGTCATCAGCAACAGCATCACGAAGTTGTGGATAAAAAGATCCCACATGAGGAGCAGCAGCGGTGGTGGTACGACTGGGAGAAACGTCCCTGCTGAGGGAGCCCTTGGTTCCTTTTGGGACAAAAAGTTTCTTAGGTGCAGTCCGCCAATCAGAACGTGAAGACTCGGAGCGAGTTGGCCAGCGGACGGTCCGGTAAGCTGGCCAAGCTTTTGCTGAACTCAGTCCAACTCAGGAAGTGGTGAGCACTGCGAAGTTACGTCCTTGGAAAAGTGCGGAGGACGCAACTTTGCGGCCTGCGGTACATAAAGTACAAAAGCAACGAGGCGGAAGACGGTCACTCGCACCAGTTTGAGGTCGGAGTTCGACGGGTTGAACGTTTCAAACCCTTTTTATTGGTCCCTTTTTAAGGCAAACCAACCGAACACAGAAACAGGTAGAATAATCATACAATGTACACAAAAACATTGGTCCATAAAACATGGAAGGTACATGCAGTTGTTTTTGTATGCGCAGTGTTCCCTTGATTAAAAAAAGGCGATGGGGGTTGAGGGAGCGAGGAACAGTCATGGAGAGGTCGGGAAGGTCAGATCACGCTTTGCTGCATTTCCCCTTCTTCTCTTTGCGCTGAAACTTCCTCAGACGTCTTGTCCAAACGTCCCTCCACTGGATCACCAGGCTGTTCTTATCTGCCACCAAGCCAACTCGCTCCGGTCCGGAGACGCCCCCTCCAGGCCCGACTCCCGGGCCCGCCGCCGGGGCCGTGCCGCCTTCGGCGCCGCCCATCACCAGGAACCTTTTGCTCATCTGGATCTTGGGGCATTTGCAGGCCAGGTCCTTCATGTGTACCCACAGGATGTTGTCACCGCGCTTCAGGGGCTCGCCGCGGCTTTTGTACACAGACACAACGCTGACCGAGAACTTGGCCCAGTCCCCGACCGTCTCCATGTCCAAAACGTTGACCTGGACCGCTGAGGAAACAGTCACACAATCAATCAATCAATCAAGTTTCATTTGTATAGCATATTTCAGCAACAAGGATGTTAAAAGTTCACAAAAATTTAAAATGATATTTTCTGTTTATTCTGTCATTACACACCAAAAGGTTGATTGATGTTTCATTCATTGTGGTACAAAAGCAACTCTAAACAGCCGGGATTTTAGTTTGTTCCTGATCTGTGGAGCATAGAAGCTGAATGCTGCTTCTCCAGGTTTGGTTCTGGATGCAGAGCAGAACCAGAAGACCTGCGAGGTCCGGAAGGTTGATACCACAACAGCAGATCTTTAAGCCGTTCAGTGATTTATAAACTAACAACAGTATTTTAAAGTCTATTCTCTCAAACAAGCTCCTTTATTTTGCTAAAAAGATACTTGTAAGTTACTGTTGTCTTATTTCAAGTGTACTAAGATATTTGCACTAAAAATACTTGGTAAGATTTTGTGTTTTTGAAGTGATAAATTATTGCATTGTGTCAAGGATGAGTGTATGTGAACTTCTGGCTGATAGTTGTGTTTTCTTACCGTAATCCTTCTTGCAGTACTTCTTCATGTTGATCTTTAGGTTTCCTTTCACTGGTTTACAATAGGACTCACAATCTGCAAAAACAAAGACAAACAACTTTTACTGTTATAAAACTTCAACTGTTAAGGTTCTCTCAACACTCAGCGACTTCCTGTAACACATGTACTCCTGAAATCCTTAAGCTCTAATGCATCACTGCAGTGACAACACTGCAAAAACACAAAATCTTACCAACTATTTTTTGTCTAGTTTCTAGCGCAAATATCTCAGTGCACTTGAAATAAGACTAAACTAACTGGCATGTTCATCAACAAATAGCAGCTTGTTTTAAGTCAGTTTACTCCTTAATATTGGTGAAATAGTTCTAGTTCCACTGGAGCCGTTACCTAGCAACCCCAGCCAAGTTCAGCTGTTACCTAGCAACCCAGTTCTAGTTCCTCTGGCAGATTTTTGTCATTTTCATCAAGACATTTTTCCCATGTTATATTCATTCATCTGCCAATGGAACTAGTTCTTTGTCATTAATATTAAGAAATTATTTATTTAAAACAAGCTCCTATATCTTGCTGAAAAATAAAACAAGTTTTATTTATTCAAGTATAATATTGTAGTTGCACTAAAAACTTGACCAAGATTACTTGGTAAGATTTTGTGTTTTTGCAGTGAGGAAATGACTCGATGGGTGAATCGTCTCTGTTTACCATTTTCGCTTGGCTTGCCTGTATAGTTGTAGTTATCATTGTGACATTCAAAGTCAGTTTATTTGTTGATTTAATATAAATCTTGTCCTGTTGGAACCACTTTGATCCAGATTTTATTAATTTAAGGGAACTTGAAGAAGTTAAATGACAAAGTTATTAAATCTAGTTTGCAGCTGACACTGACGACTGTGTACACCATTCCTCATGGATGAATAAATTTCCTGATGAGTTCATTCAGATGAAAAAAAAAAACAACCTTCAAAGGCTCCAGAGCACATGCATGTAATTATTTCCCAAGGTTTGTTTTCTAGAAATCCTGAAATATTTATTTTGTCCACTCAACGATTTGAGCGCCGATTCTCTGTGTGATTGCAAAAGACATTTTCTATCAACACAGGAAGAGCAGAGGAAATGCCAGAGACGAAACTGATAAGAAACATAACTGAACGCATTTTTTTAAAAACGGATGAATGCGATCATGTTGCAAAAATAATATTCAAAGCACTGATCCTCTGTAAGAGATGTGGATGATTATTAGGAATGTTTCACATTTCAGTTTGTCACCGGATTTTGTAAATAATTTAAATTTCATTTCACTTATTTCAACTGAAACACTATAAATAACTTGTTTGGGAGATTTCAAAATATTAGAAGCTAACTACACATTTTTTTCATTTTACGAGTCTTTTTATTGCTACTTAAACACATTTACTTATTGAGTAACTTTTAGCCCTAAATTGCTAATCATAAACATTAGCTCAACTAATGCTAACATGCTATCCCAACATATCCCAACGTGGTATGTTGTAGAAGCTAATGCTAAAGCGCTAAGTTCAGTCATGTTGGCATAAGGAGTACATGAGGAGACTTTCAAAACCACATCTGCAGAATATTGACAAAGCTTTGGGCACATCTTTAATGGAAATGCATCTAGCAGCTAGCGGCTAGCAGCTAGCGTTTCTCTGAATACCAGGGATTTACTGAATTAACTTCTCCAGACTTATGCAGGACCTTGTGTAAATTTGTTGGGGTTTTTAACCAGGCAACATTTCTTCATCCTGAGGCAGGAATTCAGACTAAAACTGCTAAGAGGAAAATGACTTTGCACCATCATGTAGCAAACAAAATGAACATACTAGAACTGTTATATTCCAAACAGAAAAAAGAAAATCTAATCATATTTTCAAGTAGTAGAAATTAAGGATTTTTACGATGCTCAAATGTAAGGGAGTTGGTCTGACCGTGTTTGGAGGAAATGACTAAGTAGGAGGAAGAAACCGAGGGCCAAAGAGGCCATAAAATGACCAAGCAGGCTTGGCCATGAATGCTGCAGGTTTTATTAGCTAAAGAAAAGGAGGAACAAGCAGCGCTGAGGAAGTCGGAAGTAAAGACATAGATGTTTGGGTTGTATGGGGTCCAAAATGCGGCCTGGGGACCATTTGTGGCTCTCGGACTCATTTTGTTCGGCCACCAACTGCGATTCAAAAATGATACAGAGACTTTTCATTTGTAATCAGGGTAAAATTGTTACCAACATTATTTCCTTACACAGATAAATGTAAAGTACAAAACAAAGTATTCGTGTTTTTATAACTAAGTTTTAACAAAAGATAAAACCGAGTTTATCCAGACACTTTTACTGAAAATCCAACATTGCTGCACCAAAATCAGCTGTTATTCTTTCTTAAACTTGGCTAAATATAGCTAATATTTTGAAACAAAGTGACCTAAATCCTGTTCTTATTACTGAAAATAAAATTATTCAATCGAGCCCAAAAGAAACTAAAAACCAGAAACCTTTCTTTCAACATGCAAGACCTACTGTGCCATTAGAGCCATTATAAAAAAAACAGTAAACATCTGCCAAAAAAAGTCTGAAATTCTGAGTAATCAGAAAATTCCTTGAAAAAAAAGTCTAATTTTTCAATTAATATAAATTANTAGAAAATTTCTGAGATTAATCACAAAAGTTAAAAGTCTCCACCTAAAGGCCAAATTTGTATAATTTTTGTATTGCAGTTGTGGGCCACACAAAATCAGTCCAAGGCCCACAAATGGCCCCCGAGCCACACTTTGGACAGCCCTCCCTTAGTTAGTCTGAGGAGTGTTTTCCCATGACTGGAAGTTTATTGCTGGTTCTTCACCTGTTAGAGCTCATAGAGAATCAGCCAATGACCCAGAAGGAAACCCTAACTGGCAACCAGAGATCCCCCTTTCACTGCGCCGTGACAAGGACAAATGGCGCCCACCGCCCCTCACACAAAACGTTGGGGTTAGCTATAGGTTGCTGATGGTGAGGCTTCTCGTCCGGTAGTTTAGGAAGAAGAAGGATGGGGGAATTTTCTGGTTTGTTTCGCAGAAGCTGGGATGAATTGACAATCAGTGACTTGTGTTCTTAGACTCTAACATTTTCCCAAGGAAGAAGTAAACAGGACAGAACTGCCCCCATTTTTTGGTCGCTAAATCTAAAACGACCAAATGTGGGGTTCCTGAGCAGCCTTGGAAACTCTGGAAAATCTGGAATTTGACTTGGCGATTAAACAAAGGGAAGATCATTTATTTTTATTTAAATATCTGACTGTAAGGAACACTGTTAATTAAATTTAAGGTTGGTAAAAGCAGAGTTGGATAATAACTGGTTGCATTGACTTGAGTAACTTTAAAAAAATACTTTTAATATTTTTATTAAGCTGCACATTTTACTTTTGCTGCAGTAATTTCATTATGAAGTATTTCTGCTCTTACTTGAATAAAATTTCTGGATTTTCAACCCACTGAACAAAAAACAAGTTTTAACCAAAAATTCA